>PVKA01006402.1:0-83879 GCA_004027165.1 Ctenomys sociabilis
GTGTCTCCTCGCTGAGGCCCCGTCCTTGCTCTGCCGTGTCTCCTCGCTGAGGCCCCGTCCTTACTTTGCTGTGGCTGTGCAGAGCCGCTTTCTCTGAGGTAGCTGTTGCCTTCTTGTCCTCTGTAGGGGTAGATTTTGGGGCATGAGGATTCAGTGTGGACTGTTCCTAGAACAGCTGTCACCTTCGGCTGTAACTGAGTTTTACTACATCCCCTATTGTAATTCATCTTGGGAACTTCGCTTTTGGTAGCCCTACCTCTGGTGGCCATGAACTTCTGGCCCAGGTTTGCAAGGCTGCAGATTTGATGGTGAGGCATCAGTGCGCCTTGCAGTCACTGTGGCAGCTGTGGCTGTGGCAGGCCAGGGGCCGTTGCCATGGCCTCACTGTGCTGCACCTCCTCAGCCACCCCCTCCTATCTGTAAGATTACTTGGCTGAGTGGAGGGGCAAGGAGATGGCCCTTGAGGGAATGAGGAGCGCCTCCCGTTCCATAATTCTTTATTTTGCTCTTTAAGTTTTATTTTTATAATTAAAGCAGAGAAGGGCCAGTGAGGTAGCTCAGTGGACTAAGCACCTGCTTAGGCAAGTGCAGGGACCAGGATTTGATCCCGGGTACCACAGCCCACGCCAGCCCTGCTCCTGGGACTGCTGAGCCTGCAACAGAGTCTGCGGATGGTGTCGCACGCCTATAATCCTGCCACTGGGGAGGCTGAAACAGGAGGATCACTACGAGTCTGAGCTGTGTAGTGACACGCTGTACCAAATACATAAATAAAAAATAAAAAAATAAAATGAAAGCAGAGTTAAGTAGACCTGTGAAGAAAATTAGAGTTACTGAATTTAAGTGAAAGATTGTATCTTTATTTTCACTAATTTCATGTTTTATTTAAAGATTATATTTAATTATGTATGTTGAGAGTTAAATATAGTAGAAATAGCACTGTCAGTGTAGCTCTGACAGAAAGCACAGACATTTTTATGTCATAGTTTATGTCATGCTGTGATATCTTAAAATGTTATTCTCATTCCCTCTGAGAAGGTATAGTAGTTACCAGACCTGTCACTGAATCTATTAACTAACTCTATTTACTGAGCTGTTAACTAGAAATACATATTGTGCTGTTCTAAGTTTCACATTTGTGTGTAATAATGTTACATTTAACTGCACTTTCCTGTGGCGCCCCAGGCCTCGCTGAGAAGCCCTTTGCTCCCTGCCCCTTAGGCTCCCAGGGTGCTGCCCGGCCTAGGGGCCATGGAGGTACCTTGGGCGGCTGGCCTCGTTTTCTCTGAATTGTGTGTGGAAGCCCTCCAGGTTGCTTCTCCCCGCCAGACTCCCAGATGCTGCCCAAGGGCTGCTGTGCGGGCTTTGGGTGTTGTCAGGGTGGGTGCCTGATGTGCAGCACGTCGGGTCAGCAGAGGCGGCTGGGCCTGCGGCTAGGGAAACCGGAGGTCAAGTTTCCTGCCTTGAACGCTTGGAACACTGCTAGCCTTGAAACTCCAGGGCTGGCTCTTGCTTACTGACCTGAACTTGATACTCAGTTTTATGTTGCCTGAGGAAGATCTGCTAAGTTGCTCTAAAAACTTGAGTAAATGAAGTAGGAAGCCCTCAAATTGCCATGCCTAGGTTCCCACTCCCCTTGGTAGAGCAGCTCCGATTGCATTAGGATCCTTCCCTGGTCCCGGTGAGACCGAGGAGATTGCTTGGGACTGTGACTGCATTTTCCCATGCTTTTGTTTCATTTTGGTAGGGGCAGGATGGTATTTCATCCATGAAAACAGCACCAGGCTTTGCTGGGCTCCCTATGCTGTCCTCTTACTTTTCAGTGCTTTTCCCAAGTTTCCGGTGGGAGGTCATTCACCTGCGGGGATGCCTCGTGGGACGATGAATGTTTTACTCAATAAAACAGTTCAGTCCACTGTTAGTGTGAGTAGTGAGAGCAAATAAGTGCTTTCTTACTGCCAGGCACGGTGCTTTAGATTATCTGACTGCATTTTGATGAGTAGTAGGCACCGTCATTGACTTCATTTCATAGGTGAGGAAACCAAGACCCCGAGGTAAGGTAGCCTGCTCAGGCTGGTGCTCAGGTGCAGCAGAGGGAGGTCGACCCTCCAATTTGCTTGTTATTGAACCTGCTTGCTTGTTTAGTTACTTATTATTATTAATTCTGCCCATCTGTGCTAAAGCAGTTTCAGAAGTGCTTCTGTGACGCTGCAGGCATAGTCTCTGGGCACTGGTGTGCCGTATACTCCACCAGTTCAGCAATCAAGGCTCTCGCCCTCAGAGTTATAGTATTTGAAGTTTCTGAATGCAAGTTTTTAACGTTAAGTTTATTTATGTTTATAGGGATGCTTCATTTGGAAATTGCACTTATAATCTCACCATCCTCGACTGTTTACAAGGAATCAGAAAGGTAATAACAGTCTTTCTTGCTGTGGGTTAGTAGTAGTTTAAAATATCACAAAGGAATAATCTGAACACCCTGCTCTGTCCTTGGAGAGAAGAGCAGAGCTGGTAAGCTGAAGACTCTTTGCTTTCTGAATAATGATTAATTTGAGCAATGGAGTTGGCACCTCGTGTCTGAGAGCTCCTCATGGGTGACCTAACCAACCTCTGAAAATACTATGAAAATCCCTCTCCCTGCTTTGATACTGAATCTACTCAGACTTATTTTTCTCTATATGTACAGTATATCAACTTACTGTGTAACATTTCATGTCTGAAGTATTCTAAATAATCTAGAGATGATGTAAAATGTACAAGAGGGTGCATGTAGGTTATGTGAAAATACCACACCGTTCACTGTAGAAGGCTTGGGCATCGGGGTCAATTCTCTTGGATTCCAGGCAAGGGAGACTGTACAGCAAATAGAGCAGACTGGGGGGAGAAGTGATGAGGTCTCCCTCTCTCATTTAAACCCCCGTGTCGTGGGGCAAAGTTGTTGCTTCCCTGTGCTGCTGTGCCTGTGACGTTGCTTGTTCACTCCTTTAGCTTCTTCTTTAGCTTGTGCAGGGGAGGAGGGAAGCCCTGTGCTCCTGTTATTGGCCCTGTCCTACCGCCTAGGCATGAACTCCGGGGCTCGTCCCTGAGGCCCAGTTTGGAGCAATCCCTCTCAAAGTTTTGGCTTGCTATGAAGTTAGTTAGTTGTGGGAATAGAGAAGTTACTTGGAGCATGTTTAATTTACAGTCTGGGAAGTCAGGCAGGTTACACAGTGAATTCTAATAAGGGGCCAAAGCACACAATGTCCTCTGAAGCTATGGTTTTTTCATCAGTCAGGTATGGGTGTAGTATATAACCAACTGGACGATACATTATCAGGAGTGATTCTAGCTTGCTTAAAGCAGGTTTTACTGTTTTTCTAGTTGAGAATATCAGTATGGTAAATATGCTGCCTGGTTTATCTAAGTTTGTTTTGATTTTGATGTTCACTTTATTTTGCTTTGCAGTGCTAGGTATTTAGTGCAGGGCCTTGCATATCACTAGGCAAGCACTGCCCATGAGCTAGATCCTCAGCCCTGATACGTCATTTTAGCAATGGTTTTAAAGCTTGTTTTTTTTTTTTTTTTTTTGGCAGAACCAGGAATTGAACTCAGGCCCTTGTGCTTGCCAGGGAAGTGCTTATTCCACTGAGCCGTCTCCCTGGCCCCCTTATCAATGGTTTTAAAACCCTCTAATGTTTTAAGATATTCTCTATGGAGATACACTACCCCAAACAGTATTGCCAAAATGCCCTTGCAGTGATACGAATTGTGGTTTTATGGAGACATTATTCAACAAGACATTATTCAACACATAACCCGTAATTACAGCCCTGGGAAAGAATGCCTGAGGGAAGAATGTGGCTCATTCTTTTGTCACTATTATTTTGCCTTTCCTTCTATCTGGTACAGTCTGTTTCTTTTATAGCACTTAAGAAATTCAGGAAGAGTTCACACCAGAGTATCCCTGCCCATTATTATGGTAACTGGTATCTCAGAATAGAAATTTATGACATCCTTCCTGTTGTACAGGAAAGGCGGGGCTGTTCACAAATGCAGGCTTCTCTAAACTTACTGCTTTGTCAGATGTTGGGTTTGTCCAAATTTAAATGAGATTTCAGAGCATCTAGTAGGTTGCTCGGCATGCCTTTACGCAGCTGAGATGCGCTGGCCATGTGTGTCCCTTATGGAAGACACGACTGCCAGGGCTGTTTTTGTGAGGATGAGTGCCCTTCTGAGAGTGCATACACAGTGTAGCCATATTTCTGCCTTTTTAAGGAAGGTATTTTCCTGGCTTTGATGTATTATCATTGTTGTAACCTGAACTCATGTGTTATGTGAACACATAGAGACATTTATACACAGTTTAAAAAGATAGAGAGAGAGAGAGAGAGAGAGAGGAAGAAAAGTATCATTTAGAATAAATTTTTCCCCCTGGTTTCATTGGAGTAGTGCTTACGGCTGAACTGAGTGGCCTCTTAGAAAGGCAGAATAATTTAAGTGACTTGTTCAGCTTCTTCTCTAGTAGTTGTCTAAATGAGTGTTGTCAGAGGTTAGCATACAGAAGACTCTTCTGGGAGAGCTTGTTAGGGAGCAGGTCCTTTGGAAGTAGCGGGGAGGAAAGGAAGCGTGGAAGAGGGGAGAAGAGAGAAGGAAGAAATGCAAACAAGGCAGAAGATTGAAGGGAGGGAGGGGGACAGGGGGCAAAGAGTGAGGATAGCATACTAGGAACAGATCCCTGTGATAACCGTGGTCATCATGAACCTTAAAAGTACCAATAAACTTAATTTGAGGAAGAAAGCAAGCTGACCTGAGCCTCATCTTCAGAGAATCAGATTTCATTGTTCTGAGGAGGGGCTTAGAAATCTGCCTTCTGTTACCCTAAGTGTTTCTGATGCATGTGATCCATCTTTTACCTAGTTAAAGGACGCCTGATCTCAAAAGAGCTTTTAAAGTTTAAGAAACCTTTATTTATTCCTTGTTTTTTTTTATTTTTATTTTTATTTTTATTTTTGTCTTTTTGAGACAGGGTCTCACTGTGCAGTTCAGGCTGGCCTTAAGCTCACTTTGTAGCTCAGGCTGATCTCGAACTCACAACAATCCTCCTGCCTCAGCCTCCCTACTGCTGGGATTACAGGCATGCGCCACCACGCCCGGCTTCAAAAGAGCTTTTAAAGCTGGATTTGCTGGAGCCTGCCTTCCTGCTCTCTTTTTCTATTTTTAATGATTTGATCATGTAACTTTTAAAGGTGCCTGTGGTTTTTATGTTCTGTTGTCATCTATGTAGCTTCATAGTTTAGCAAGTAAAAGATTCTGTCTTCCTAAAAATATTAGATCTGGACAAGCCCTATAATCTTTAAAGGTTCTAAGTAATTAGTTACCAAAATGAATGAAGTTTTGTGCTGTTAAAAATATCAGTTCTTTGGAATTGTAAGAGCAGATGAATATAGTTCTCATCAGAAACATATTCTAAGTTAAGCTCTATGGACAAATTAGGACTTAATGCTCCCTTTTGCTAAATATTTTGAAAAAGGCTAACAAAATTTTCTATTACTAACAGATTTTTCTTCTGAGAACTTACTCACCATGATGTGTTTAGTTATAGGTATAGTTCCCAGTAGGTTTTAACTCTTACGTTTCCCACTATGTTTTAGCCTATTATGTTTATGTACGAAACTAACTTAAATGAATACTCTAGCACATCTTTTGTGGGACATATTTTCATACTATTCAAATTGTTTAGCTCTGTTGCCAGGGTAGTATTAAAGCAAACTTTTCAGAGTTATAAAATGATTTCTGGAATTGCACTAAAAATCAAATGTTTTAAGCCCTTGTGCCCAGTCAGTGAGCACCATTTTGTAAGAAGCAATTGAAAACTAAAGAATAAGTTTTACTAATTTAATGTGAAAAATCTAATTGAAATTCTGCTTTTAGGGATTACAACATGGATTTTTTGACTTTGAGACATTTGATGTGGATGAATATGAACATTATGAGGTTGGTACATTTAATATATATGGAAAGTATAATTTCATGTTAATAATAAGTAATTTGGTTTTCATCAAATATTCTGGAATTGCAAATTGAGTGGTTACTAAATAAAATCATTTGTGATTTTTTTAGTTGTTACTTTTGTCCTTTTATTATTATCTTTGAACCAGAAGTCATCAAAATTTTAATTTGGAAAAATGCCGTATCTAATCTGTTCACTTAGCAAAAGTTTACTGACAAATACTTTGCACCTTTCTTTTATAAGAAAAGTAATTTCAAAGTATAGTTTGGCAGTGAAATTGTCAGTCACTTTTATTTTTTATTTTAAATTAAAAACTATTTAAAACAAAAATAGCTGGGTGTGGTGGCACACACCTGTAATCCCAGCACTGGAGAGGCTGAGACAGGAGGAAGCTGTGAGTTTGAGGCCAGCCTGGGTTATATAGGAAGTTCAAGGCCAGCCTGAGCTACAAAGAGAGACCCTGTCTCAAGGAAAAAAAAAAAGAAAGATTTGTGATTTTTTTTTTAACCCTATACATTGTATTTTGTTGTTTTAAAAGGTTTTTGTGTTTTTGAGACAAGGTCTCACTTCATAGGTGAAGCTGGCCTCGAACTCCCTTCTGCAGGTCAGGCTAACCTCTGTTTCCAGAGAGCTGTGGTTACAGGTGTGGCCTGCCACGCTGGGCTTACATTTTATTTTGAAAGCTGACTGGATGTCCTTAGTTCTCAGAGGGGGCTGACTGCTTTCCCCAAGGAATTATTTGGGGCTGGGGGATGCTGTCTTCCCAGCCTCGTGACCCTGTGCGCAGATAGCGGAAGTCCCGGGTGGGCGGTGCCGGAGGGAGGGCATCTGCTGTCTTTCTGGCAGAGGATTCCAGAGGTGCGAAGCTTTTTCTGAAAGAAAGGGAAGGCTGTGAAGTGTGGCAGTGCCTCAGCACCTTCCAAACATGAGTTCATTTGTGCGGCTTTCCCACAGGAGTAGTAAAATTTAGCACTGTCCTTCGTGAGGCCAGGGCGGCCTTAGAGTTTGGGGTCCAGGCCAGGGACTGTCTGGCCTAGAATTTGAATCCCCAGCTAACCTGTTAAATTTACCCATCGGAGAAGAAGCTGATCACCTTCCGCGCCAGCCTGCTCTGCCTTGCTCACTGCCGATAGATAGCGTCGCCATGACTCAGGCCCAGAGCGGCTCCTTCCTCTGTCCTCATCTGGAGTGCTGTTTTCGGTTTGCTGGTGCCCCAGCATGCGTTTTATTTCCTCCCTTGCCCCTGGCAAGCACCCATCTGCTGCAGACTCCTGGGGTCGCTGTCCCCCAGGGGCCGGCCTTCTCTCCCAGCTCCTGCTTGCCCAGCTGAGAGATCTTAACTGACTGCACTGCTTGCTCTTAGCCCGGCGTGGCCTCTGCTCCAATGCCCTGCTGAATTGAGGTTACACTCCTCCATCCCCAAGGCTCCACTGTTGTGCTCCAGCCGCACCTCCGGTTTTTTTGCTTGTGCATTCAGTGTTCTGGTTCCCAGCTGCTGATTCACCTCTCTTCCTGTCTCTGTCTTGGCTGAGCGCCTGACCCCAGCCCTGCAATGCCCGGAGCTCTCCCTGCTTCTTTCTGTGCGTTCAGGTCCCGCACACAGTGGATCTTACCTCAGCAGTAGCCCATCCCGTTTCATGGTTTTAGTTTGTATTTTCCGTTTTCTTACTTGTAGCTCCTCATGTGTATCCTTTATAAAGTTTCCCTTTTAGACTGCAAATTCCCCGTGGCTCTGATCTGACCAATGAAGAACGAATACTGTGCCTCTGGATAGACATCTGAGTGTCATAAAATTGATTCTCCTTCCAGAGTTAGTAAGATTAATGCAATTTGCTAAAAATTCCTGGAGAGGGCTGGGCGTGGTGGCACATGCCTGTAATCCCGGCACTCGGGAGGCTGAGGCAGGAGGATTGTTGTGAGTTCGAGACCAGCCTGAGCTACAAAATGAGCTTAAGGCCAGCCTGAACTGCATAGTGAGGCCCTGTCTCAAAAAGACAAAAAAAAAAAAAAAAATTCCTGGAGTATTTTTTCAATCTATGAAAGCATTTTTTGTAGAATTCTTTCTCCTTAAAACAACAACAAAATAAAAAAGGAGGTAAAAAGAGACACACAAGGGAAAGATTAGGTAGGTAACCTGTAGTGCATGTACGTATGCATGATGGGATGTTATGTGGTTTGTTTGTTTTTGTTCCCAGAGATGGAGTTCTGAACCTTGCACTTGTCAGGCAGGTACTTATAGCACTGAGCTATATCCCTAACCTATCATTTTGTTTTTAAATTTTAAAAAATTTCTATTACTGCTTGTTTGCAGTACATAATGATTACCTTTATAAGCTAGTATAGGTTAGTCATATCTAAATTCTGTGGTCATTTTAAAAACTGAATTGAGGCACAGTGCTTGTCTTGTGATGATTTCTGAACAGGAGAACTAACACTCTTAAAAGCTTACAGTACTCTTTTTTTTTTTTTTTTTTTTTTTTTTTTTTTTTTTTTTTTTTTTTTGTCTTTTTGAGACAGGGTCTCACTATGCAGTTCAGGCTGGCCTTAAGCTCACTTTGTAGCTCAGGCTGGTCTCGAACTCACAACAATCCTCCTGCCTTAAAAATCCTAACCACTAGTAGTAAGAGACTGTTATCCCTTATGCTGTGTGCGTACTGTCGCAGGAGAGGAGGTGATTTACCTTGAGGATGATGAAGTCTTAAATTCTGAGAACTCCTGCTTGCATGGAGCCTTCTCAGAAGACCTTGAAGTAACACTCTGAGACAGAATCTGCCTTTAGCTTTTTGTTTTCCTTTTCTTTTGTTGGCTCACTGCCCTTATCAAAGCAGACTACCAAACATTAATGGTGCTACCGTTAGGTAACCTTATTTTGGAGAGTACCTACTTAAGGTTACATCTCTAGTGACATTTCACTTGTCCCTTGGAGGGCTTTCCACTGTTTGCCAGGAGACCCACCCTTGCTGTCCACCCCGACAGTGGAGCTCACAGCCAAGCTCCCCTGCTGCTGGTGCTTCCTGGCCCTGATGCTGGCGTTGCCCCCCAAGGGGCCCAGTGCTGTGGAAGTTCCCATGACTGACTTGCCACGAGCCTCCATTTCTCCATTTTTGAAGTGAGTTATCTACATAAGGTCCTATTGGTGCGCTGTGGGCTGAATGTGGACAGTGTCTGAGACTCTCTAGCACCTGCTTTCCATCAGTTACCATTATTGCTTTCCTCACTTGATGGTCTGTTTCTGAGAGGAGAGCTCTGGTTGCTGTGGCGAATGCGAGGTGATGTTATCTTTGTAGCATGTCTCAGGGCAGCTCGTCTGGTAGCTGTCTGGAGAAAGCACTGCACCTCTGGATGCCGAGGGGGCTCTTGGGTCTCTCCTGTGTTTACATTATTAGCAGAGTGCATGTTTTAAAAGTAAGGCTGATTTTATCTGCTCCCCGTTTTCAGTGTGTCACAGGTGCCACACTGACCAAAGGAGAAGGGGAATACCAGCTTCCTTCCATGGCTCAAAGGTGGCCGCTCCTCCTTTCTTGTCCTTCCCAGTCCCTCCTCACACCCACACCGGGGTCAGACTGCAGTGCAGCCTTGTGCTCTTGTGGCAGTGGACGAGCCTTGCCCATCCTGCCCAAGTGCCCCTCTCCCCACTGCGGCATCCTTGGACTGGAGGGGCTTCAGTGTCATGGATGCCCACTCATGTGGCATTGGTGGTGCCATGGTCACAGGCCTGCTGTGGTGGGCCCCGTGGCACTTGTGGGCAGGCCACGTCCTGCTCCTCTGTGTGAGTGACCTACTGGCACAGTATATGACTGGGTGGCCTTTGGTGTTCTGGAGGGAAAGAAGTGATGAATAAGTACTAAAAAGATGAATATTGCGCACTTCAATGTGATCTAATTTTAGTAGAAAGTAAGTAAGACTTAAGAACCCATTCTGATTTTGTAGTGACACTCCAGGGAACAAAGTTTTCTTTTCTTTCTTTTTTTTTTTTTTTAATGGTAGGTAACTTCTTGAAGCGATTATTTGCCTTTCTACTTCAATCATTTTATGCTGGGAGAGCAGATTTTTTAAAAATCAGTGATTTGCAACCCAGATCTAGGACCTGGTCTGCATGTAACATGAACTGAATTTACTGTGGAATAGAGGCCTGTCTTCAGGTTGAGCATATCCTCCACTGCATAAGGAATCCTCAGCCTGGCCAGGTGGGGTAGGTCCTCGTTATCCCCAGTTGCATGTCCCTCAGAAGTGGTGTAGTTGGTTGGCTTCCCGTCTCAGTCCCCTCTGGTCACCAGCTGGGATGAGTGTCTTTGAACCTCTAAAGGGTAACAGGTCAGGGCGTTGCTTTTGGTGGAATTTGTAGCAAACTAGAACTTAAGATCGATGCTGCTAGTCTGCCTCCCTTACTCATGAATTGTGATCTACAGAGGTGGGGCTTTGGCCTCCATGATGATGAGTTCCAGCCTTAGGACAGAGGACAAGCAAGCCTTGGGATGCAGGTGTATGAGCCTGTCCTCCCCACTGCAGCAGGGACACCTGCACTTGCCACAGAGGCTTGACTCTTGAGGAGCTGTGGCAAGCCTTCCCCGGAGCCATGAACTGCGTCACTCGGAGGTCACAAATATAAGGAACCCAGTCTCAACCCGGCCACAGCAGCTGCTAGAGTGGAGGGACCCAGTGTCTCCACATTTGCTAATAAGTTGCACCCATTGCTCATTAAAGATCACAGTGGCTAGGTGTTCTGAGCAATTTCTCATCCCTCTTTAATTATTGTTGCAGTCTGTCCTTTCTTTCATCTCTAAACTTCTCCAGAGAGCAGTCTCTAATTATGGCCTGGCCTGTGCCTTCACAGCTCTGCTGAAACTGTTTCTGCCAACACAGGCATGAGACAGAAGGCCACGCTTGGCCGTCTTCCTGTTGTTTTATCATGGGCCCGCTTTGGGGCCTGTAAGCTCAGTGGTCCTCCCTCACTCATAAGCTGTTGTCTCTTTCTTTTCTCTCCCTCGGTCTCTGGCCATCTTTCTCAGGTCGTCTTCCTCAGTCCACTGTGCAAATCTGTTCCCTTCCTTTGCCCACCCTGGCACTGTTTGGTAGAGCCTGTTGAGGAGTCTGGCTTCACGCTAGATGTCTAGTACTTTCAGACTTTCCATATTTGAGTGCAGGTTTGGACAATGCTGTCCATGCTGCTGTCTCCTGGGACACCATCAGTAGAGTGCTGCCTGCTGCCTTGTGGCGGGGAGGTGGTCACTGGTCCAGATGGAGCAGTCCACATGGTCCCTCCTTGGCCTGGCAGCTGTTTCTCCCTCTGCCAGGTGTTGTTGGCAAATGTGAAAAAATGGCCCACCATGCTGTGTCGCTTAAAAGCCTTACAAAATTAATAATCCAGAGTTTGATTATTATTAAAGCCAAAGGGCATGGAAACTTAATTTAAAGCAAACAGTCTGAATGTTTACTTTGCTCTAAGCTCATAAAGTACCCATCTCTATAGCATGCTTACATTTATGCAGCCCAGCTTATACTGTCAATAGTAGTTCATTGTTTAAGAAGTTAGGGAAAGGTAAAGACTGTATTTTGAATGAACTTTAAAAATACAGTGTAGTTATATTGTACTTATTTTTTAAAATAGTCTTTGCCAGTTTTACCGAGGATATTTATCAAAGTTTAGTGCAAGTTTATCTGTAGTGGATCAGAGTAAAGCCCTACACAGCCAGGGCTGTGACTGTCTGTGGCTGTTTTTATTGTTGTTTTTGACATTCTCTTTTGTCTTCAGAGTTCTCAACAGTAGAGGAGCTTTTTATTTTATATGTAACACTAGGTCATAGACCTTCATATAAATTAAGGGCTCATTGGGTATTTGAATATTGAGTTGTGCTTCAAAATTTTTGGGGCCAGGGAGATGGCTCATTGGAATAAGTGCTTCCCTGGGAAGTGCAAGGGCCTGACTTCAATTCCTGGTTCCGCAAAAAAAAAAAAAAAAAAAGTTTATTTTGTCTGAGAAAACATGTCAAGAGAAGAAATCACTTTATAAATTGGCAAATTCAAGGATGATTTCTCTCTATTTCTACATTGCTTACTTTCTATATTACCACTGGGTTTTTCACAGTAGTAAAAAGGCCAAATATTTCTTAATGTCTGGACTAGAAAATATATTTATGACAATCAGACAAAATTAAATCAGAGGCACAGATGTATTTCTTAGAAGCTGCACAATTCACCCTGCAAGTCACATCATACTGTAAGTGCAGTGGGAGGTGTCTGTCCTAAAGAGGCTCCTGGTCGCTTGTGGACTGCAGGTTCCTGTGGCAAGTAACGGCGCCTCAACTGATGGGCTTCAGGATTCAGCCTCCTGTCTGGGGCTGTTTGGTAGCTTGGAGAGAGGCATCACAGCGATCTGGCTTGATTGTCCTCTTCTTCTTGCTGGCTCGTGTGCTTCTCCATCTTGCGATGCAGGCCTGGGAAGGACCTGAAGCTCCCGTCTAACTTAAGGTTCTTTGAAGAGCTTTTGTGTGTGTTTAATTAGAAAAACTGACTTATGTCACCTAAAATGTTCTGCTGTTGATATATGTCAGCATTTGTACAACTGCTGTGGAAGAATTTGTAGATACTAATTCCAGGAGCTTATGGAAATAAGCTTATGTTATATTAGGTCAACCAAAAGGTGTAACTTCAATTTGTTTTTTCATAGTTAAATCTAAAATTCTGACTCTGTTTATTCCATTACTCTTATTCAGAGTATTGCCCATATTAACTAATGTTTATTTTTAGTTTCTATTTTTGGTGCCAGGAATCGAACTCAGGCCCATATGCTTGCCAGGGAGGCACTGTGTCCATGACCTGTATCCTGGCTGCCCATGTGTATCTTCTTGAATAGGAAGATTTGTGACTACATTCTTCTGGTTCCTTGAGTGGATCTTTCTTACCTAGACCACTGTGTGTCCCATATGGTTGATTTTAAAAAAGCTATGATTTAACCAAACATGTCTATAATCCAAATAAACAGATACAGAACAATATGTTCATCTAGCCTCCTTGGTGGCCAGTGAGACCAAAATAGTATGTGGAAACCTGTTACAGTTCATAAAGAATTGGTTTGCATCTTCTGATGGTTAGAGCTTATCTTTATTCTTGATTTTTTTTTTTTTTTTTTGTCTCTTTTTGAGACAGGGTCTCACTATGCAGTTTAGGCTGGCCTTAAGCTCACTTTGTAGCTTAGGCTAGTCTCAAACTCACAACAATCCTTCTGCCTCAGCCTCCCAAGTGCTGGGATTACAGGCATGTGCCACCATGCCCGGCTTGAATTTTTAAGTAATGTTTACGTTTAATATTTATTCAGGAGGGTGTTGGGTCATTAACTTGAGACTTTCAATCTGCAGAAGGAGCCTGGGCAGTGTGAGTGGGTTGGGGTGTAGGCCAAAAGGAAAGAGATTGGGGTGCATTTCGCAGGTACCCCCAATTGCCTGCACAACCTTGGGGAGCCTTGGTCCTCACTCAGGGGCCCGTGGGTTCAGAGGCCAGGAGGAAGAAACAAGAGAGGTGCTAGTGGAGAGTGCAAGGGTTGTTGGCCCCTTCTGTGGTCTTCAGGCCTCTTGAGGACCCCATTAAGGATTTTTAGGTTCCTGGTGGACGACTGGCCATCAAAATCAGTCCCAGTTATGTTGTATTTGATTTGATACTATGTAAAAATTAGTTGAAGGGGCTCAGGATTTAGCTCAGTGGCACAGTGCTTGCCTAGAGGTGTGATGTCCTGAGTTGGATTCCAGGTCCCCACGTCCACTCCTGCCACACTCAGAAATATCTAGTTGAAAATAGTTAACATTTTTCAGAGCAGGTGAGATAGGTCAGTGGACTAAGTGCCTGCTTAGGCAAACCCCTGGCACCACGTGCTGTGCCGGCCTCACCCGCTGTGCCAGCCTCACCCTTGAGCACACTGAGCCAGCCACAGAGACTAGGTGTGATGGTGCGCACCTGTAATTCCAGTGCTGGGGAGGTGGAAAACAGGAGGATCACTGTAAGTCCAAGTTGTGTAGTGAGACCCTGTACCAAATACATTTAAAAAAAAGTTAAATTTTCGTGGACATTGAGTTGGAAGGCCAGCCAGCCAGCTTTCCTGCAGGGTCAGAGGCCCCTGCTTCTGTCACTGACCCTGGGCTTGCAGCCTGGTTTGTGGGGCGCCTCCTGGGTTTCCTGACCATGCTCCTCTCTTCTGCCGCCTGCGAGAAGTCTTCAAATCAGCGTTGACCACAGATGTGAGCCTGGAGAGTCAACTTGGAAATGTATTCATACTGAACCAGATGATGAAAGAATTTTTCATCAGTTAAAGTCTATGTACCAAGTTCACAGAGAGCCATTCGCGTTTTCTTTAACCTCCGTTTATCTATTGCTGTCATCAGTAGTGTTTGTTTTCGGTTCTTTGCCAGGAGATAAACTTATTTTAAGTCCCTCCACCTTAAATAAACTAACTTTTCATATAATCTGAACTTATCATATTCTAAACAGAAAATTTTCTCAAATGAATTCATATTTTAAAAATCAGGTACATGTTTTGATTATAATATGTATTACTTTGTCTAAATAGTACTTAGCATGTGAAAAGTGTTTTCTTTGTATAGGTTTTCTAAATTGCATAACAGTTATAAAATATTTTTCTTTTCTTTTTTTTTTACAAAATTCTGCCAGAGAGTTGAAAATGGTGACTTCAACTGGATTGTTCCAGGAAAATTTTTAGCATTTAGTGGACCACATCCTAAAAGCAAAATTGAAAATGGTAGGTTCTTATTGTTTCCTTTACCACTCCAACATTTATTTCCTCTTCCTTCTCAATTTCTTCTGATAACCTTTTTTTTTCTGGGTAATTTTCTTTAAAAAAAAATTTATTCACTTTTAAATATTGAGTAGTAACAACCAGTTAAATGTTGAATGTTTAAATTTCCGGTAGGTGGAGCTGTAATCACTGTTTTAAAACTAACATGTCTTTTTTTTTTTTTTTTTTTTTTTGCGGAACCACGTATTGAACTCAGGCCCTTGTGCTTGCCAGGGAAGTGCTTATTCCACTGAGCCATCTCCCTGGCCCCACTAACATGTCTTTAGATTGTTATAAATAGGATGTTCACTTTACCCTGTTACAAAAAAATTGAGAAACAGACTGGTGCAGTTCTCAGATTTCTTTGGTTGGGGGAGTGCTGTACAGCGCGGCATTCTTTGGGGACGATGGCGACAACCTCCCCATTTACGGAGTACTTGCTGTGTGCTAGTTACTGTTGATCAGTCCTGTCTCAGTTACTGTTCACATGACTCTTGCACTGTAGATTATGTGGATGTAGACACCCCCACCTGTGGCTCACAGAGCGGGAAACTCAGTGGGGAATTTGCCCCTCATCCCGCAAGCAGAGCTGGTACTCCTTGACCCAGGCTAGGAGCCTCAGTGTTGTCTCCCGCCTGCTAGGGACTGCTGCTTGGTGATGATGAACAGCCGTTTTCCCGCTGACAGTAAGTTTTCAGTACATGTATACACATGAGCATACAGTCCAGGGGCATTTTTTAAAAAAAGCAAAGCAGAATAAACCTTTCAAATGAAACATGATCAGTTTATGTTTTGGCATTAATATTTGTTCTCTATACATTGATTTTTCTATTTGTTAATGCTACCTAGATATAAGTGATGATATATACCAAGGATATAAGATTAATTTATGAGAAAAGTGCATAAAATTGAAAAAACAATCTGAACATAGTAGCTCCTGTTTTGCTCTCTGTTTGTGGAGGTGGACACTATTTTCTAGAGGAAACTAACTTAAAGCCCTCCTCGAGATTTGTTCTTTTATCATCAGCAGCACCATTGCTACTTCTAAAATCCAGCTTCATTGTATATTGTTATTCATACATTTAGATTTGACAATTTGAGTTTCCATAAATACGCTTTTCATTTCATAGCTATGACATTTATTCAGGGAGCTCTACCTGAATCATGGTGTTTTCCTGTGGATGGGCCCTCCAGGGATAGAGTTAAGTGGACAAAGAGAAGCCCTCTTTGTGGGTCTGGGGAGAGAGCTCAATGGTGTAAGCACCTGCCTGGCAGGTGCTAGTTTGATCCCTCATACAAAAAAAGAAAAAAAGATGATAACCTCTTAGTGAAGCCAGGGTTAGCTCTTTCTAGGCAAGAGTTTGGGAATACATTTCTTTTTGCTTTGGATATTAATTTATCTCTGTCATATTAGGTCATTAGAAACACAGGAAATTTCTGAGGAAATTGCTTTCTAATAGCTGATTTTTCAGGACACGATTGAGTAAGCCAGCCTTCTGCCAAATGATCTGATTTGGGCCCTGGAAATCTTAGGAGTATTTTCTCAATTGTGACTTTGTTATTGGGTATTGATTTGGCAGAGTTGAAAGAACCTACCAAGTTTTCTGACAGAGAACATGAGAGGTATAATTTTAAAAGTCATTTAGGTATTTTTATACAGATAATTTTTGTTTGTTTGTTTGTTGGAACCAAGGGTTGAATTCAAGCCCTTGTGCTTACCAGGGAAGTGTTTATTTCACTGAACCATCTCCCCAGCCCCAGATAAAATTCTTAAGAAACAAAAACAAAAAACAGTAACAACAGAAAAAGAAAATGCTGATGAGCTAGTAAAAAGAGCATAACGGTCATTGCTCCCTAGTCTTCTAGTGGAAGGCAGGATCTTTGGCACGTGGTTTTTCCCATTTACTTCTCCGTGTGTGTGCACGTGCACAGCTCTCCTCTTAATTCAGTCTCTATATATGGATGTTGTGTATGTCTACCTACACAAGAGGCTTCCTTTATACAGTGGGATCAAGCGGACAGCTTACCTCACTGCCAGCTTCTTGCACTGGACACAGCACAGACTTCTTGCCATGGCTGTTGGATTCCATGACTGCAGTGTTTATTATTTTATTGAATGACAGGCTATAATTTTGTTGATTTATTTCTGAATGAGATATAAGGTGCTTACAGTTTTTTTACTTTTTAAAACCTGCTGTGGTTGGCCTATATAGTCATTTTTCTTGCATTTCTAGTTTCCTCTCTAAATTCTTAGAAACAAAATGACCAGGTAGAAGGATATAGTGCTGGAAGATTAGCGTGAATCTTAATTGTAAGAATCATAAAATTGTTTTTGGTCACACTTTGCCATATGGAACAGAGCTATGACTGCTCGTGGGCCAGGTGGAGCTCAGGCTCTCTGTGTGCACACCCCCTACTTGCTGTCCTCACAGACTCCATGGCTGTTGTTCTGTGGATGAGGAGGTGTCGAGAGGAGTTCTGTGGGCCCAGGTCACCCTTGAGTGTGAGGCACTGTGTGGGCGCACGTGTAGCACTAGTTGGTTCGTGCTTGCTGCAGAAATTAAGCAATACAGATAAAAAGTCGTAAAGTGCTGAGCTGCTGCCACTGTACATACACATTTTTTTTTTGCATAAACTGTGTTCACATATTGAGAAAGAAAGATCCAGAAGTTCTGTGTGCATAGGCTGATAAGATGCCTAACATGGGTCCATTTATGCTTATGCTTTACTGGAAACCCCATTTTAGGATCTGGTGTTTGCTGGGAATGTCATCTTTCTTTAAAATGGGCTTTAACTTTATAAGTACTTTGTGAATTTAAACTAAGTTTGTATTAGAATTGACAATTTTTATTCAATTATAGTGAAATTTTGGTAGACTCTTTTTTTTTTTTAGATATTGAGAAACTGTTTCCTGAGGAGGCCAAAAGTCACTTTAGTGGTTTGTTAGGAGAGCTAAGAGTTTTCAGGAACTAATGATCAAATAGCTGTTGCTTGGGTGTGGCAGAAGGCAGGCCTTAATAGTGGCAGAATGGGTGAGGAGAGAATTCAGGTGTGTTTGTGCCAACAGAGAACAAGTAGGAGGGTCACTCGTGTGGTGTTGACAGTGGGGAATGAAGAGCCTGCTTCTTAGCTGAATTTGAATTGATAGTGATAGCAGTAGAGCGAACCAGGGAGCTTGGACTTCAGATTTTTAAAAAATCTTCTAATTGGAAGTGTCATTCTCACATCCGTGTGTGCCTGTATGTGTGTGTGTGCTGCGTGTATGTGGTACTGAGGTTCAACGCAGAACCTCTGTCATGAGCTCCTTCACAGCCATTGTTAAAATTTTAACTTTGAAGACAGAGTTTTGCAAAATAGTTTGGGCTTGTGATCCTTCTGCTCAGCCTCCAAGTGCTGGAGTCACAGGTGTTGTCAGCATACCTGGCTTCCAATGTATACCCAGATGGGTGAGGTGGCTGCGGAGGGGTGTTGATAGCTTGAGAGGGGAGCCCAGCGACCTGCAACACCTGCTGCCCTTTAAGGGCGGCCTGGGGGCCTGGCTCCTCCTTCCTTCCTTGCTGCTGCGGGCTCCAGGCTCCTCTGATCACAGGTTTCCTGAGTCATGTGGGGAGGACAGTGCACATGGCATGCCTCCTGGCGTGGAGTAGGGAGAATCCATCAAGGGCCTGAACAGCATGGGCTTGTGGCACACACTTGGTGGGCAGCACTGTTGTGGTTGCGTTAGTGAGCTTAACATTATTTGTCTTTCTACATTTGCTTGCAGTTTTGCAGGTTTTTCTTTAATACTAGCTAAGTGGACTAGTCATTTAGCCCTGCTGTTCTTCAGTTTCCTGACCTTAAAATGAGGTAGGAAGAGATGAATTTGGAAATGTCTTTAGTTCTGGAGTTGATCCTGTGGGGTCAGCACAGGACCTCACTGGAGCCAGGGCGCCATCTAGTGCCTGAGGCAGCAAGGGACCGATTTGAGTGTGTGCTTTGGGGCAGCCCTATACCTGCTGTGGAAGCCAGTCTCCCACAAAACATGTCCAGATATTTTGAGGGCGCCCACAAAGAGTTGTTGAGAAGGGATTGTTTATTTTTAGTTTCACTTACGATGAATTGGTATCAATTTTAAGGATTAAAAGAAATCCATTCACCAACTTCAGGATGCATAGCCCCTGCTGTCACATCTTGTTCTCTTCATTGGAGGCCTAATAAGTGGAGGCGAGTTGAGCCTTCCTTGACGTCAGCCACAGCACAGGCCACAGAATCAGAGGGCCAGGGTTTGTTTCTCCCCTTAGGCTATACATCTATTTCCAGGAAATAATTTGAGCAAGTAAGAAAGCAGACTTGATTCTTGCAAGTGAAAGAGCATGTGTCTTCTCTGTGTGTACAAGTTTCCACACAGATGTTGAGAAGTTCCACGGTATCTGCGTGCTCAGAGAAAGCCCGGCCATGGAAGTCGTTTACTTGGGCTGGGATTAGCTAGTCCTGCCTTCCAACTCGGCCTGACTTTGTGTGTCACCTTGGCCACATCTACCAGTTGGGGCTCTTGCTTGCAGGTGGTCAAATGAACTTTTGATAAATTAAACCAAAAACCGTTCAGTGGACTATGCTGGATAACTCACAGCCTGTGAGATGAATCTGGCAAACTGGGAACCATACCAGGGACAGGGAACTTCATATAAAGAACTTGCTACAGGGAAGACTAAGTAAAAAGATCTAGAATATTATGGAAAGACAAGTGCCCCAGGGCTGGGGAGACAGAAGGGACTAGGGAGTTACCAGAGGTGGGAGCACAGAGAGGGCGTGGGTGACGGGTGTTGGGCCCTCCTGAGGGTGCTGAGTGCGGTGTGGGGACTTGATGGCTGGGTGGGATGTGCAGGGCCTGTGGCACCCGCTTGGCTGGGACCTGAGTGCTGCTGTCTCCTGTGGCTGCGTGCTGCTGACCAACAGGGGGAAGGCCTTCTCACTTTGCCAAATGGTGCTTTCCAGTTCTTGAGTTAACAGGAGGGCAGACAGGAAGGAAGCTACCTGGGAAAAGTATTGTGTGGACCCTAGGGCCACTGTCACCAAACAGGGTATAAGAAGGTTGGCTGGAGCTGAGGGACAGTAAGAAAAGACCTGCCTGGAGCAGCGTTCAAGGCAGGAGGCAGTGAAACCAGGAACAGTATGGAAACTCATGGTCACTTCACAGGCCTCTGTCACTGCCACCTGCCATCACACACAAATTCCTGCTATGCCAGGATCAGTGTTGGTTACGGTTGTGGGAGCCAGTGTGCTGGGAGATGAGCCTCTTTACCCCTTGGTACCACTGGGAGAGGTCTGCAGTGGCCTGCTGGCCACCCGAGCTGATTGGCCAAACCCAGGCTTGTGGCTCATATGCTTCTTAGGCTGCATAGTGGCAGGCACCGCATGAGTCTGAGCACCTTCCTCCGAAAGAGAAAATGCTCATCAGAAAGTTCTTTTGTCAATCAGAGAATAGAGAATAAGAATTGGAAAGAGGGGATAGAAATAAGGGTAGAGAGAAGGTAGATCGGAATATGTTACATACATATTTGAAAGTACCATATTGAATCCAGTATTTTGTAAAATTAATAGGCATTTGCAAGATGTAAAATTGTTTTTTCAGTTTTTAAAAAATTATTTTTTATCGACCTTACATGTTTATGGTGTACTATTTTAAAATTATTGACTATGTGAGGTTTAGCATGTGTTACTTCCCACATTTTCATATTTTGTGATGAGCACACTTAAAACCTTTAAAATCTTCTCCCTTGGTGACTTTCACATTCATAGCACATTGTTAATAACTGTGGTCATGATGTGCGGGAGGTCTCTTGGATCTGCCCCTCTTGTGTACCTGAATTTTTGTATCCTTTGACCATCATCTCCTTAACTTTTAGTTTCTTAATCTGTTAAATGGGGTTGACCATTAAATTTTTTTAAGAATTAAAAGAGGACTTGTATACATTGTGCTTTGTACATTGTAGGTGTTTAATTAAATTCTGAAACCTGTTTTGCTGGGGATTATACAACTGAATGATAAAACTATTGGCAAAGCTAACCTTAGCTGAAATGTGTTTAAGTGAAGAGTAATACTCGCAGGGGAATAAAATCACAATCTCAGGTTTGTTGCATACAAGTTAGTGCTTCCGAGCCATCCCTGGATTTGGTTTACACTCCTCTGGAGTTTTGAGCTGATGCCCTTGCCATGACCTTTTACACTCTGATGAAACACCCTGAACTGGTGAAATCTGCACGCTTTGTGGTTGAGGGTTTCACGATTCTGGATTATGTAAGATGAAATGTGTGCCTTTTCCCTTTAGGTTACCCGCTTCACGCCCCCGAAGCCTACTTTCCTTATTTCAAAAAGCATAACGTGACTGCGATTGTGAGACTGAACAAGAAGATCTATGAGGCGAAGCGCTTCACGGATGCTGGCTTTGAGCACTATGACCTCTTCTTCATAGACGGCAGCACGCCGAGTGACAACATCGTGCGAAGGTTCCTGAACATCTGTGAGAACACTGATGGCGCCATCGCGGTCCACTGCAAAGGTGTGTGCAGGCTGAGGCCCCGCTCCTGGTGGGGACCCGCCCGGAGCCAGCAGGGCCAGCTGGACTCGCAGGAAGCAGGAGGCTGCATAGCATGCCCGGAGGCGAGCCCACCCTTCCCACAGGGTGCTGCGCAGCCCAGGCATCAGTGGGGTGGTGGCCTCCGACCGAGCCCGGCCAGACCCGGGTGCCGTGCTTCTCCCAACGATTGGACACTGTGCCCCCTTGCTCCCCCAGCCGCACACCCTGCCTGTCCTAGGTCCCCGTGACACCCAGGCCTGCACCCAGGCCTCCGCCCCTTGTCCTGCCAGCTCGCTGGCTTGGACAGGGGGTCACCTCCTAGAGTGAGTTGAAAGACGCCTGCGGGGGAGCCCAGGGTGCACAGTTGGGCACTGCCGGGACACGTGGTGCCACTGTTGTAAGATGGCAGCAGATGCGAAGGCCACTTGTTGCAGCCGGTGAGGACAGCAGGTTCCGCCAGGCACGTCTGGCGGGGTCCCCCTGCTGGAGAGGATTTGGTTTCCCGACCCTGGAGGCGCAGCTTGGCGTGGAGCCGCTAGGTGGCGCTACGCGCACAGTTCTGCCCAGTGCTGGGACGAGCCGGGAGGGTGGAGTGAGGCTGCCCCAGTAATCAGACCTGAGCCACCCGAGCACTGCCGAGGTTAAGATCTGAGTGGATGGAGGCGCTGAGCCCGTGCTTGGCCGGGGCGGGGAAGCTCCTCTGCGCCCTAGCGGCCGCTGGCCCCCGCCGCCCACCCGAAGGCGCCCCCATTGACTCTGCCTTTGCTTTTCCATCCCACTTTGTTAGATGCCTGGCCAGAGGCCTGCAGTTCACAGCCCAGAAGAGGGGGGAAGACAAGGGAGGGAAGTCGTGGTCGCTTAGACAGTTCTCAGCTGCAGCTTCCCGTCACTGTAGAAAATCATTGCTTCTCCTGGGATTAACGTGGCCTTCTTGGTCAGGGGTTTTTTGCCCAGCAGGTTGTGTGGCTTATTCGATTGGACTGTGGCCTACGGCAGAAGTGCCCACTTCAGTAAAGCTCAGCCTCTGGTTGGACAGGGTTCCTCAGAGCAAGCCTGTGGAATTTAATATTTCTGTTAATAGCCTGGCTTGACCCTTAAGTGTTTGTTTTAGGGACAGAGCTTTGAGTTTAGAGGTGAGTTCTCATGCAGGAAGGCCACGCTTCCACGCTGTTCATCCCTTGAGAGCACTGTTCCTTTGCTGCCATGTACAGCACTGCAGTTCTCTTATGAGGATTGCACCTCTAGCTTAATTACAGCCGCATTGCTTTTAATAGCACACTTAGCTACTGTAGGCCTGTTAATTATTTTGACATCTGCCCTAATTAAGTCAGTTTAATTTTCTGGGAATACAAGCCACATTCCGGATCTTCATGGAACTAGAAGGAAGAGGGAGCGTGAGCCTTACCTTATGCCGGATGAACTTCAGTGGCATGTGGAAGGAGAGTGGAGCTGTCGTGTTTCAACCTGTGAAGTATTATATACAGAGACAAATGGGGAGCTCGATCTGCCAGGGATGTGTGAAACCCTACTGTGGAGTCCGCCGTCCACTTTGTGGCTGGTGGAAAGAATGGCTACAAATTTCAAAACTCCCTCCTACCAGTAATAATTTAAGGGGTAGCACCATTGATAATCTGGCGTGCAAAAGAGATTTCAGAAAGTGGCTGGAACTCTAAACAACTGGAATTTGACTTGGTGGAAATAGAACCCTTTCAACTTGTCATGCTGTGCCAAGGAGCCCTTTAATTATGAATGCTTTAACATTTTTTTGAGTTTTTATAGAAACTTAGTGAAGTGTTCTATTCTGCTCATTTGTGGTAAGAGCTCCTAACTATTGAGTGCTAAGTAGGTTCTTTTTATAGATCTAAATTATAGACTCTTTAAAGGGGGAAGCAGCTTAATTTCAGAAAAATGAAAATTCTCTGCACCTCTCCAGTTGTGAGGAGGCTTGAGAACCTAGCTGAAGGCTGTATAAGCTGCTTGCAGCAGCAGGAGTCTGCCGAGAGGTGTGCTTCCTCTGGTGCCAGCAGGGCCAACTGCTCTCCAGGTGCTGCTTGGTGGCTCTGGGCCCTGCTCAAGGGTGCTCGTCTGTGCTTTATCGGGTATCTGGGAGAATTGACAACAGTAGGCTGTGGGCAAAACAGAAAGACAGATTGCTCATACCTCTTTATATTAAAGGGCAAACCCCGCTGAGACCTTAGTTAAACTTACTCTTTAAAGAACATTATGTTTAATCTGAGGGAAGAGGTGCTTCTGATGAAAACAGGTTGCACACACACACATACTCCTAATGGAATAAAACAGTGTGTATGTGTGTTTTTGTCTTTTAAAGGGAAGGAAATGCCAGGTGTCTAGAGTCACAAGCTTGTAATTTCTTTTTCATTTTTGATGCAGGTTACTAAACAGAAAGGCTCCCAGAAGGGCCCCATTCCTTTTTGGGTGTGTGAAAACCTTAGTCCTTTTCTGTGTAAAGCACAGTCTTACATGCAGTACATACACAGATACATGTGACAGTAAATTTCATGGGGGTGATTAGATAAAATGCTTCAAAAGGTGCATAGGGGAGCAATAATATAAAACAGGCTATGCGAGGTTGCCTTAAGAGCATTCCTTTTCCACACGTAACATTTCTGAAACCTGAAGGGTAAATAAGAAGCAAAACAGAGCTGGGTATTGGGAAAGAGAAGGAAGATGTTCACGTGGGAAGGGCAGGTGAGGAAAGGGATAATGAAAAAAGAAGGGAAGGGAAAAAGGGAAACAGTTTTTGTAAACGAGGGGGGCAAGAAGGGCTGATGAGAGGACAGACAAATGGGAATTAAGATAATTAAGACGTTGTGTACAGGTACATATTCTCCATGACAGTGTGATGATTATGTCTGGTAAATGTATACTAATAAAAATTGATTTAAAATTTTTCCAAAGTTAAGATTTAAGAATTGATAGCTGGTCCACAGCTATTGCTTTTTGTTTTACTTACTTGAACTTGAATAATTCTATTCATTACACCATAGGTTGATAGGGTGGTGTCTCAGGTTTGCTAATATACCATAAATTTCAAAATACTGAGAGACAAAGAGAATTATATGTGATCAGGGAAGGCTATCAGAAGAGCCCCTCAAAAAAAGATTATTGAACATATCAAAAATAAAGCCATGGACTTTTCCCTATTTTCTTTTCTAAGTATTTTCATGGTTGAAATAAAAATTTTGTCACTTTCCTGGTCAGAACCTTCAGCCACTGTTTACTCTCCTGGTGACCTGGTCAGGGCGTCTGTCCAGCGCAGCTCTTCCCCCTCTGGTTGCGTTTGTCCTCGGCCTCCTGGTTTCCCCCTCCTTCCAGCTTTTGTCCTCTGTGTCCCAACCCATCTGCTGCCGCCAGCTCCATTGGTTTTCGTTGCATGTTTGCCCCCACATGCGCGGTAGCTTCCTTGTGCCCTCCTCGTTGGTCGCACACATGCATACCTAGGTTCCATGGCTTGGACTACAGCACGTGGGACACTTCTGTGGTGCACTGGCTATTGTGTTCCCTGTCTTGCAGCTGGTCTGGGAAGAACAGGAACGCTAATCGCCTGTTACGTGATGAAGCACTACAGGTTTACACATGCTGAGATCATTGCCTGGATCAGGATTTGCCGCCCAGGCTCCATCATCGGACCCCAGCAGCACTTCCTGGAAGAGTGAGTCCCCCCTTGCAAGGCGCTGTGCTGGCCTTACGCGGAGCCCTCTCTCCTCTCATCCCCCAGCTGTTGCCTGTGTCAGACCTGCAGTTATAAAATAGCTGCATTGTTAGAGAAGTCTGTGCCTCTAATAGAATGTTGTTGATCTGACAGCTAATACATGCTAACTTTGTACCTTTTATATCTCTTAGATCAGGTGAGAATGAGAAGAAAATCACAGAGCCATCTCTGCCTACCCTTTTTCTGTCATTCTCTATGTGTGATCTGGCTGCAGTGTAATTTTCTTATGTCATCCCACTTGGCACTTTTCATTCTTTTCTTTTGTTTGCAGGTCTAAAAGCAGAACAAAATTTTTTAAAAAACACAACTAAGGTCAGTCAGTTATTTTAGGAAGATTCCTGCTCTGCTGCTAACTACTGAACTGCTCATGAAGCTGTAACTTCTGAATATCCCTGAGCAGGTGGCAAACTGGGTTGTGACCCTGGCCCTGCCTCCACCTACCTTGGTGGCCATCATTTAGAAGAATTCTTACAAGTTCATTTGTCCATTTATTCTTTCATTTACATATTCATGTATTAACTTTCTGTGCATCCCCAGCCCACCAGGTGGAAAAATTTAACAGGTAGGGCACAACACTTTCAGGACCACCCAGTTAGTTTCTCTTTCAAATATTCTGGCTGACTATTAGTTTACTCGTTATTAAAACAAAAAGATGGCAGTAGCATAGGTTGATCTAGGTCCAGCTCTCAAATGTCACCAAGTAGTGTTATACTAAAGCTTCAGTTATTATTATTTTTTTTTATGTTGGAATGGCTCTATATTGAATAGTGTCCTTTTCTATGTAATTATTCCTTTCCAATTTAAGTTATTTTAGATTGGTAAGAAACAACTGAAGATGAATTTCATAGAAAGACAGCCTAGCATCTGAAAAGGTCAGGGAGATTTGAGCCTGCTGAGGAATTACTTCAGCTGTCAAGAGGGAATCACAAGAAAAGAAACACTGAAGACTAAGTACTTCATCTTAGCTTAGAAGAGTAAGGCGGGAAGTGTAATGATTTTTCAATAAGAAAAATGTAACAGGATCATTAAGAAGAGAGGAATTTCTAGGTTTTTACCTAGGGGGTAGGAATAAGATGATAATTCTGTTACTAGAATAAGATGATAATTCTTTATCCTTGATCAGGTTCTCAGCCAGTAGTTTTCTTTCCTTTTTTTTTCTATTTTTATATACCTTTTGTATGGTTATGGAGCTATATGTATCAGCTGTGTGATCATTATACTAATTGTTTACAGATGGCCTTGGAGTTAAAACAAAATACTTCTGAGTTCTTAAATCATTTAATTCATCTTAAGGTGAATGGTTGGAAGCGTGTTCATTCAGTAGGCATTTTTGGTACCACCTGGCCCCAGGTGCCTGCTCCGCCCGGCTCGCAGGTGAGCGGCTGAGAGCGCCGCTGGCTGGACCACGGAGCTGGCGCCAGACACACCTGTGCACGCCTGCCTGCGCACACTTCCCTACTGCCACACAGTGCATATTTTCTTACCTTGCCTCAAAATAATATCAGAAGAAATTAGGGCACCGGCACTCTAGGTTGAAGGAAAGGGTTTTACATTTGTAAGTACATAAGCTATAAAACTTAGGAAATTTCCCTAGCTGTGAGTCATACTCTGGTTCTCCAGGTATTTGTCTCTCAAAACTGAGACACAGGAATGACCTACTTGTATAACTGCAGAATTAGTCACGGCGTGCTTAAGCTGGTGTCTTCCTGAGGGTAGCTTTCCTTTTGTCCTCGGCCTTTCGTGTTTCATAGTGTTTCTTCCTAGGGCTCAGTGCCTGGCCATTTGCCTAGCATGTCAAGGCCCTGGATGTGATCCTCAGCACCATTAAAAAACAAAACAAAATGGGGGTGGGGGTTTTTGCATAGCAAGCGCCTGCATTGCTCTTGGCTACCTTAGGTTTCATTATTAGATGGTCCTCTTCAGGGTAGTAGGCAGGCTTATTCTGCTTGACTTTTTAGTGTCTTCTTTGCTCCTCCTTTCTTTTTTCCTTTCCAAGTCTGTTTCTTGCCATGCCCCCATGGGAGAAGGCATTACTCAGTGTGTTGGTGACACCCATCCATGATCCACAGCAGGTCAGGCAGGGATTTGGTCCTGGGGATGCGTTGGTGGCCATGGTAGGGTGCTTACCTTGCTAGTGGAAGGGCGTAGTACCTGGGAGTGGCATGCTTTCTGATGGTGAGTCTCAGAAGCTGTGATGGGGACAGTGAGGGGATGATGGGGTGGGAGAGCTGGTAGGCTGAGGGATGAGGAGGATTTCTCTGGGGAGCGCAGAGATGCAGAGGGCGAGAAGGAACAAGATCTTGCAAAACCTGAACTGTGTCCTACGTGGGGCCACATGAAGGTCCTGAAGGGGAGACCTATCAGAGAGCAGCTAGCGTTTGTGCTATTTGAATTGTAGTTCTAATTTGCTTCTACCTAACAAGGTTTGAATGTCTTGTCATGTATTTCTTTGCTCTTTGTATCTCTTCTTTCATAAAGTATTTTATTTGTGTTTCTTACGTATTTTTGTATTAGGTTCTCTTTTTCTTGTTGATGTATAGGGCTTAAATATTCTGAATACATGCAGAGAATATATCCTCTGTAATCCAAATATGTTCTTCTACTCTTTGAGCAGGATTTAAAATTTTCAGTGCAGTCCAGTTTCACTAATCTTTTCCTTGTAGGGAATGCTTTCCTTGTGCTACTTAAGATATCTAATACATGCCTATAGTCCTTGCCTTTTGGGAGGCTATGCCTGGAGGATCGCTTGAGCCCAGGAATTCAAGACCAGCCTGGGTACATAGCAAAACTGTCTCAAAAAACCAAAACAAATCCTCAGTTTTTGTCGACTCCAGAGTATGAATATATTATGTTGTCATCTGAAAGTTTTAATCCAGCCATTCATTTATATATAAAAATATATTGTGAGGTAGGAGCCCTGCTTTTTTCTCCATAGGGCTGTCTGTTTGATCTAGAGCAATTTATTAAATAGACCACTCTTTAAAACTTTTGGGAAGAAAGGGGTTACTGGGTAAAGTGGAACTCTTACTTTGAGCTTCTGGAGGAGTTCCCATAATGGTCCACCGACAGTAGAGAAGGCCCCTTTCCCCTTTCCCTTGCAGCCCCACCAGCATTTGTTGTGTGATTTCTGATGAAGGCCATTGTTTTCTGAGTGGGATTAAATCTCAGTATTACTTTGATTTGCATTTTTCCAGTGACCAGAGATGTTGGACATTTTTGGTGTATTCGTCGGTCCTTTGCACTTCCTCTGGGAAGTTCTGTTCACTATAGGAGGCCCAGTAACTTCCAAGTCAGAGTCCTGTGGGGAACTCGAAATGGGCAGGGAGAAAGCTGAGACCCGAGGTCAGAGCTGAGCCAGCCCCTCGGGTCCCTTCAGTTCAAGGCCAACACAGGGGATTCTCCCGGCAGACTGCGCCTGAAGGGCCACAGTGATGTCTGGCAGGTAGATGGGTCAGTGGCGTCCTCTCGCAGGTGAGTGTGGGCAGAGGAGGGTGGCAGGTTCTGGCCCTTCTTTATATGCTCTAGACATTTTACCCGTTCTGCGGGCCAGCTCTTCACTCAGTTGTCCATTGCTTTTGCTGTGCTATGATTCCAGTTGGTTCTTGATGCTGTTTCTCGCGTGACTGGAGTTCAGAAAGTCTTTGCCTGCGCCTTAGACCCAAGAGCAAGCCAGACACCCAAGCTTGAGTACCACATGGTTTATCTTAAATGAGCAACTCCAAGTACAGATGAGGAGCAAAAGAATAATCGATAATAGAAACATCAGGATCTAGAGCTTTTGCATGTGAAAAGGAGGCCCAGAGATGGAGGAGGGGAGGCAGAGGGCAAGGGAAGTGGATCAAAAGAACTGAGATGGTTCCGTGCAAGAGTGTGGTCAGTAGATACTGCAGACATGTACTGACCGAAAATTACAACTGGAGAGAAAAGGCATTTCTTATCCCATTGTTCTAAAATGTCACCTTGTCATAGCCCGAGGGTCCACATGTGCTTGTCTCTGGACACTATTCCATTTGGTTGCTTAATTTGTTTGTTTGGCATCAGTGCCTCAGTGTCCTTCATACCACAGTTGTAAAATAAGTCTTACTATCTAGGAATGTAAGTTCTTCGATCTTATTTGAAATTATCTTTATATCTTTATTTATTTAGATCTTTAAACATTCTCTCAAAAATGTAAAGAAATGCCTTTAGCTCCCTGTGTGGAGGAGTTGCCTCTTACTTGCAGTTATTGAATGCTCTGTAAAGATTTCAGGTTTTAGGTTTTATTTGCTGATTGTTTAAGGCTGATATGTAGAATTGAAACTAAACACATTAGGTGGGTGAGTTTTTGTGGTTGTACTTTTGTGTAACTGCAGCCCAAGACAAGATGTCGAACTTTTCCAGTGGCCCAGAAAGTCCCAGCGCGCCCTCCTGCAGTTGGTGTTCCCAGACGCACCTCCGAAGCTGTTACTTCTGGTTTCAGATACCTCAGGCCAGCGTTGCCTATGCTTGGATTTTATCTGTGCAGCATACTTTGTGGCTGGATCCTCCCCCTGGACTAATGGTTTTGAGATTTGTCACATTTAGCATGTCAGTGGCGTGCTTTTCCTTGTTGCTGCCTAGTCTCCTGTTATACAAACAGAGCATGACGTGTTTATGTAACTTGATGAACATTTAGATGATTTCTAATTTTTAGCTGTTACAAGTATGGCTACTATTAATATTCCTAAATGTTTTCTCTTGAACATGTTTTCATTTCTCTTGTTTGGATAACTGGATGAAATTGAGAAACCACCAAGCAGCTTTTCAAAGTAGTTGAATCATTTTATGTACCAATTGGTGATGTGTGAGTGTGCTGGTTGTTCTATGTTTGCCAACATTTTGTATTGCAAACTTTTTTATGGTTTCAACTTGTATTTCATTGATAGCTGTTGATGTTGAATACCTTTTGTTTTTTTTTTTTGTATGTTAACATTTGTAAGCTGTCTGGCCAAGTCTTTTGCCCATTTGAAAAAAGTTAGTGGCTTGCAAAATTGTTGAAACAATGGAATTTATTTCTTATTCATAAGAATGTTGGGGGCTTGCTGGTTAGCTTAGTTGTTTAAGGGCCTGCTAGGGCAAACCCAGTCAGGCAGGCACCGGCTGTTAGATCCCACATGCCATACCAGACCCACCCTTAAGGCAGCCTGAGCCAGCCAAAAAAAAAGAATGCTGTTGGTCTGTGTGTTGTATTCTGAGTAACTACTTTGAGGGTAATGGTGCCCAGTGCATTAACTGTACTAATATGCTCTTCTTTTTAAAATTAGAAAGTTTAGTAAGCTGCTGACTTGCAGTTCTTTACTGTTTTGTCTTTTTTCAGACATGTGGAATGGTGTCTTAGTAAGGAGTGGTGTCTTAGTAAGAAGTGGTCTTTGACTTCCGTGTCACTCCTGCCCTTCAGATCACCACACGGTGAGGCAGGAACGCCTCCTTCTTCTCTCTCATCTTTCTTTCCTTTCTCCCTTCCTTCCACCAATATCTGTTGAAGGCTCCTAGGCAGGCCTCTAGGTAGGGATGTCAGAGTAAAAATAGAAAATTAATATTTAGACCCACAGAACAAAGGAGAAGTTTTAACAGGATAAATTATGTAGTTCCTCTGATGATGACAGATGCTATGCCAAAAAATAAACCAGGGAAAAATAGGGGTGGATGAGAAAGCAGGTTTAAATAGGTGGTTCTGAGAGAGCTCCTTGAAAAGGCATTTGAGCAAAGTCTGGAAAAAGTGAGTGCGATCACATGGATGAGTTTTTTAAAGTTTTCTCATTATTTTTACTTTCTCTCTGATGCAGTTTTTAAACTGATAGTAATTGCCTGTTATGTTTTGAACTTCATACATGCTATGGAGTAGCTAAATCCATAACTAACACGTGCACTACTCCATGGACTCACCTGTACACAAGAACACTTCGCCTGCCCTGTTATCAAGTTTCTACTGAGTGATGCATTTTACTAAGTCCATGTATCGTGTTGTAAATAGTTCTCTTGCACTTATGTCCCCTGAAATTTCGTGTCCTTTGACCAGCACCTCCCCAAACCTTCCAGTCCCGCTCTTCTTAACGCCCACCCCATTCTCCACGGCTGTCAGCTCAACTTCAAGAGGTGCATGTGACTGAGATCTTGTGTGCTTTTCTGTGCTCAGCTTGTTTCATTTAACATAATGTCTTCCGCGTTTGCCTTTGAAGTGGTTCTTCTCTTTTAAAGGCTGCTGAGTGGATATTGTGCCTGTTGTCTTATCCATCGATCTGTCCCCAGGCACTTAGGCTGATTTCATGTGTTGTTATTGTGGACGGTGCAGGATCTCTGCAGTGCACTGAGTGTGGTTCTGTTGGATCTGCTTGCTGTGGTGAGCTAGCCGGGTTCTGTGTTTGGTTTCCTGAGGCTCCTCTCTGTAGTCCCTGTGTGGGGACGTGGAGAGAGGGTTCCCCAGCGAGGAGGCTTGTGCTGAATATCTGCATGGGAATGTGCTCAAGCTCGCAGGCTGACTGGGAGGTCCTTGCGGGGACTTCTCTTTTAGAGGCCTGGTGAAGACACGATTGTGTCAATATTTATTTATTGAACGATACCAAAGCAGTATGAAAACAGTTTGCAATGTATTAATTTATCGAATCTGTCTTGTTAAGGTATCTTAAAACTGTCTGATTGATATTTGTACTTCAATAAAATAAAAAATAAGTTACAGAAGATAAAAAAAAATATTTATTTATTTTTGAGGTTGACATAGATTGACATGAAGTTGTCAAAAATAACAGAGAGAGATCTAGCATAGTTTATCCATTTACCTGTTTTCCCCAGATATTGACATCCTGGAGAACTCAAGTATAATCTAATCACAATATTGGCATGGATGCAGTCAGAATAAAGAGTATTTCCATCACCACAAGAATCTGTCACGTTGCCTGTTTGTACCTTCACTTGCCTCCTTCCCAGCCCTCTTCCTAACTCTGGGCAATTGCTAACCTAGTCTCCTTCTATGTAGGTTGTCATTTCAAGAGTATTGTATAGGTGATGCCTTGAAATAATACAGCCTTTAGGATAAGTATCTTTACCTTGTATAATGCTCTGGAGTCATCTAGTTTGTTGTCTGTATCAGTAGCATGTTCCTTTTTATGGCTCAGTAATATTCTAGGGTACGGTATTGTCCTTTTGAAGGACATCTGGGCTGTTTGTAGTTTTTAGCTGTTCACAATGAAAATTCTGTACATGTTTACAGATTTTTGTGTGAATCTAAAATTTCATTTTTCTGTAATGCATACCATTTCAATGTGTTTTCATACAACTTTTAGAATAATCTCATGTATATCTACAAAAATTTTTCTGGGATTTTTAGAAGACTGTGTTAAACCTCTCTATCATTTTGGAAGGAATTGACGTCTTTATTATTAAGTCTTCTAATCCACAGTGCTCATACGGAACTAATAATCTTCATATAGTCTGTACAGTAGGATATTCAGATAAACAGGGCTATTTTAGATTTCTCCAATTCATTTACCTTCTAATGTGGAGTATCTGACCCAGCAAGCTTGTGCCACCTGAGTAGTAAGTAAGGCATATTGATCTGTACCTGGGGTAAGGGGCATCAGATGGGTGGAACTGGAGCCACAACTCAGAAGCAGGCTGTTGCATTACGGCAGGGGACTTAGAAAGGGGCTGGGAGCTGGGTGGGAGAGTCTCAGATGGGCATCAGTGACATTTCAGCGGACAGTGCAGGCTTTGAAGACTGACTAGTGACACAGATGAGGAATGTGAGGTCAGTGATGACGCCAAAGCATGAATAATGAACGTGCTCATTAGGGAAGAAGAGGGTAAAATTTTCCTATTGTGTTTTCATCAGTCTTGAATGACCGAACAAGTTAAAGGGATTGTGTACTTTCTTTCAGAGGAGAAAACCTAATCATTGCTTTTGGGTAGTGTTAATCACAAATCTCAGGCTGAAAACTGGTTTGTCATATCCTGCTCATCCTTGAAGATTAAAAATATGTCCAGGTATTTGATTTCTGTGTCTTAAACACGCTCTCCTCCTAACTCCCTGGCAGTGAGAAGTGCTGGCTAGCGTCCTTTTATGTTGGAGCTATGTATGGTGGTGCCAGGCCCCTCTTTGCTGTGGTCTGACATTTTATATGTAAGTATTTTCCCAACCATATAAGTAAAGCTCCTTGTTTGCAAAACAATGATTAGGTGTTCTCCTTAAGCCTCAAATCTCAAACATGTGGGATCCCACATGTTTCTTCTCATGAACATAAAGGTTCTTAAGATGATGTATAAATATGTGTCTTTTGCCGTTGACTCAAGCTGTCTAGAGACAGCTGGAAGAGGGATGGAGGTGGGGGTGGGGATGCTTTTGCAGCTTGGCTGCTGCTCATTTGAACATTCTCTGTGTGGCCTGGTGCCCGTCTCTGGCTCATGCCCATTAATGCTTTTGTATTGGTTACCGAGGGTCATTGAGGGAGCCTTGTGCTCCCACAGGGACTTGCAGCTCATAGAGAGCTTTTTCTTATGGGCCCAACTTGATAATGTTTTATTTAACATTTCCTCCTGAGACAGAACTTGCATGAAACCTAAATCTGGACCCTACCGGGAGCTCAGTCTGCGAAGCAGCGCTGCTCTTTTGCAGTATGTTTTTAAGAAGCATTAATTCTTGGTTGAACCCTTTTTCATTCTTAAATGTTCAACTCCAATTTCCCCACTGTGCTCTCTGACCAGGGATGGTTTCATGTGCTTCTCACCAGGACCTGAGACTGTGCTTCTTGCAGACCACGTCCAGCAAAGGTTCTGGCTCAGCTCTACTCCAGATGTCAGTGTACGCCATGTCTCACATTGCTGCTTAGCACACTTATAAACTGCACACTTACCTTGAAATAGATCAGAAATTAACCCCTTGCCTTCTATTTCAGGAAATAAAACAAAAATGAAGAAGACCTATGTAGAAAATTGAAAAATGCTCAAAAATTCTAACAATAGTAGTTTTAGTCTTAGTTGGGATTGACTGGTATTATTTCTTTTTATGTTTTTCTTTGGAGAATATAAGTTAATTTTTAAAAATATAAAATTTAATTTTTTTTTGTTATGGGGACAGAATTCAGGGTCTTCACACTGAGCTACATCCCAAGGCTCTTTTTTAATTTTCAGTTTTTCACTTTGAAATGGAGTCTCTCTAAATCTCCAAGGTGGCCAGGCTGGGCTCAAGATTTTTTTCTCTTGCAGGCTCAGCTACCTAGTTTGCTGGGGTTACAGGTGTATGCCAGCACACACAGCTAAGTTGATTCTTCACATAATGAATTTAAGGCTTAAAAATTTTATCTTTCCTAATACACAGAAATTTAAATCTTTATTCTTATTTAAAAATCAGAATTTAACAGTAGAAGATGGGTGAATTATATGTTAGAACAACATGCATATTGCTTATATTTTACTTTGTACTGACATTTTTATAGTGACATTCAGTTATAGAAGCTCCCCTCTTCTGGTCCATTTGCTGTCAATGGACATTGAAAGTTGCTAAGCAAAATAGCAGTTCTTGTATGAGTTCAAGGAATAATAATAACTATATATCAGAAATGTAGGCAGTTGTGACATCATAAATTTATCATGAAATACCTGTGCTAGTAGAAGACTGAATTACTAAATTAATTTTTATGGTAAAATATATAGTATATATAATTTATCATTTAACTACTTTTAGATGAATAATTCATTGATTTTAGGAGCATTCATGTTTGTGCAGCCATCACCAATATTTTTTGAACATTTTCATTATTCTAAACAGAAACTGTGTACTTACTAATTTGGAGGCCCTGATAAATGGAATGACTCTCCATTTAGCCCAGCTCCTGTAACTTCTAACCAACCCCCTCCTAGATGTCAGTGCATTTGTCTAGACAGCTTCTTCCTAGATCTCAGTATTTGTGGAACTTCCTATGTATTTCCTTCTCAATTCCTGCACTGTGGTTCTGCTTCCAATCTGCCTCACTTGATACTACGTTATACTAATTCACCAGCTCAGTTCTTTAAACTAGGAGCCACCTCTGTGTCCATAACAGCCCTGGGACGGTAGAGTTGTGGGCATGCAGGACAGACGATGCCCATGGCATAACTAAAGTAGCACCCACGTTGGAGGGTGTGTGAGGTTTCTGAGCCAAATGGCCATACTCTGCCTTTGATGGACACTGGCATGGAGACTGGGGTCATCGTGGGAAACGTGTGCCCAGGGTGAAAGGCGTGAGAAGAGTTAGGATGGTAAAGATGATGAGCTTCAAGTGAAGGGCGTGGAGGAGGACAAGTTGGCTACACACAGAAGCGGCTGCACCGTGACTTCCTTCATGTTCCGGGTACAAAACTCAAATAATTTTTAACAGCGTGGCTGGCTTGGATTTAATTAGAGGATATTTGCAAGGAAATGAAAGTTTCTAAGTTAGAACCAGTGGTAAACTGGCTCAGCACGGATCCAAGTTACTTAGTTATTTTCTTCCGTTTCATGCATAGCTAGTGCAAACCTGACTAACCCAAGGCCAGGGCATAGTGGAAAACAATTAGCCCATCCTTGGCTGCATCTCTCAGCAGCTTTGTTTAAATCAAATTGCATGTCTTCCTCAGTACGTGTTCCATTAGCAGAGCACCAGTGATTTCATGCCTTTAGAAAATGCACTACATTGCTGGAGAAATTGCATCCAGTAGCTGCATAAGATTTTATTTTTAAATGTTAAATACTTAAGAATGCCTGTTTTACTTACATTGTCTGAGATGAGGCTTTTAAGGAGTAACAGACACCATAATAAAAGTGAGTGTGGTTTTCAGCCAATAAAAAGACACTGCATGGAGTGTGGCCTTTTCCTCGGGAAGGCTTGCGTGCAGCATTACTTAGCAACACTGAAATCCTCCCTGACACCTTATTCATCTTTAGTATTCACACTGAAATCCTCCCTGACACCTTATTCATCTTTAGTATTCAGGTTCAGATCAAGTCTTTCCAGAGATGGGACAGATTGAGTCCTTTAAGTGAAGCAAGTAAAAATTATCACTTTGTAAGTTTCATCTGAAGTCTGGCAGCAATATCCAAATTTTCATTTTATAACATTTTAGATTTGGATTTCTTTTTTCCAATTTAGCCTCTTTGGTCCTTATTCTCATCTTTCCCTCTTCATGATATTCACTCCAGATATGCGTATAGGCTCTTCCCTTTTTGGGGTAAGACTTAACATTTCTTGTAGTAAATTTCTTTTTTTTGGGGGGGGGGCATTGAACTGAGGACCTTGTGCTTGCCAGGCAGGGGCTTAGGCCTCCGAGCTATCTTTCTGGCCTGGACCTAATGTTTCTGACAGGCCCCGTGGCCAGCCTGGAGCTGGCGCTCTCTGCTTCTCTGACCTCCCTGCTTCGTCGCTGCTTCCTGGTCGCCATCTCCCAGCCCACGCGCACGCTCTCGGCTTTGCTTCGGGGCTGCTGTTCTTCAGCCTGTGTCTTGCTTAGCTTTCTGGGACAGTCGTGCACGGCTGAGGAACAGGGATGCGTTTGGAGAAATGTGTGCTTAGGGACTTCGTCACCTTGTGAGCGTGATGGCGTTAGCCATTTCATGTGGTCTCTTAAGTCACATCAAATGTGGCACGTGAGAGAGCTGCCCGTGTACCCGGGCATGTAATAATGCTTCGCAGTGGATTTTTGTTGTGGCGTGTGTTTTTGAGACTGGGTCTTGCCATGTATGTCAGGCTACAACTTGGACTTGGTATAAAGCCTAGGGTGGCCTTAAACTTGTGATCCTGAGTGCTGGGATTACCACTGTGTTGGCACCACACTCCACACTCCATGACTTTTTTTTTTATTTTTTTAAATAAGTAGTGATAGAAATATAGTGGCCAATAGGTATTGTTAAGTATTCTGTGCTGTGCATAACCATATCACTATGCTTTTATATGGTGAGTAATGAGCATGTGAGTAATGTGCAGCCCTGTGGTATTACCACAGCGATCATGCCAGGAGGTGGGTCTTAGGGGATGCTCTGCATAGTGTGGTCTGTCATTGACCAAAACATCTGTTGTGTAGTGCGGAACTGTACTTGATTCTTAGGACATTTCTCTCTTATCGCTTCAGAGTGAGTTGCACCCTTTTCTGCTAAGATCTTACGTGAACCTTGGTCACAGGGCTGGATTTCCTCTGGTTTCCTTTTTTCATCCTAAATTGAGAAATTCTTGAGGGACAAGGATAACGTCTTGTGCTTATATCCTTATCCTTCCTGTGCTTCACTTACCTAGAATCTGCTGTGTAGTGGTGTAGCAGGGGTGTAGCAGGGGTGGCTTCCTCATCACTGAGAGTCTTGACACAGGTTTAGCTCAGAGGCCTGAGGCATTCACGTATTCACGGTTGTCTTTTGGACTGTTCTTTCCCTGTGAAGGATCGTGCCATTCATTTGCTTCTATTTGGAGGCCGTAGATTCAAGTGTTAGATCATGGGTTGTGCTAGATGTTGGCAGGAAGTAAAGGCTAGAAGATAAAAAAGAAATGGGAGTAGGAACTTTTGAAGATACAGTGTATGAGAGACAGTCTCGTGAACATTTGCACAAAAAAGAATGTTGAGAGCTTGTTTTGATCCATGTTTTAATAACTTAGGTAAAAAAATTAACTGTGAGTATACCAATCTCACCGATTTATACTTATAAATATACTAGAAGCTTTTTTTAGTTTAAACTACTTTGAATTTTAGAACAATGTTGGAAAATATAATTAGCCTCATATGCAGACGAAAGATTTACATCTATGGGCTCTTAAACTGTCTGTGTGAGAAGTAAGGTTTTTTGGGAGATGGTTAGGTGGTGGTATTGGGGAGTGGACCCTCACAGAGCCACACTACTAACCCTTTTTATTTTTATTTTGAGACAGGGTCTCACTGAGTTGCTAACTTATCTAGGCTTGGTTTGAACTTGGGCTCCTCCTGCCTTGGTCTCCTAGAGGCTAAGGGCTTACACACAGGTTGAAAAATCAGATTTATGGGTTTAAATCAAATTTCCTTTCCTTTTTGTTTTATTTGTAAAGATTCAAAAATAAAAGAGGAAAAGGAGATAGTTACCTTGTACTATCCTTGAAAGTGGGATAGAGTAGTTTATTTTTAAAAAGGGGGACCTTATTCAGCCCGACCTGATACCTTTAACCTTTTGCAGTAATTCTGTGTTCTGAATATGCTTTGTAAGCACTGTTGTTAAAAATAGATGTTCATTTCTATGTTTTGTAATAACTTTGAAGATTCCTTTTAATACGTAGCTAACTTTGATTTGATCTTTATTTTTTTCAAAGATCACTTTTTTTTTTTAACAAGTGAAATTTTTTCTAATGTCACTTGTATTTTTCACTCATTAATGCCTTATTTATTTCATAGTCTTTGTATTACCACATGTCGGTCAGTCACAAGGTTTTAGGCAGCTAGCGATATTTCATAAAGTGGGTCTACTAGAATCTAATAGGCTAGCTTTCTACAGAGTGGCTCCAGTATTTTGCTGTTTCGAATAACTCCTCAGTAATCACCCTGTACCTTATACAGCATGTATCTTTTGTAGAATGATACCTGAAGTGCATTCTTTGAGGAGTTGCAAGTATAAGATCTTGCTTTAATTAAAACATTAATTCCTCAAGTCTTTGAACAGTATGTAACCATAATGATAACTCTGATTTCAGTATGAACCTTATTTAAAAGAGGAGATAGGCTGGGGAGATAGCTCAGCAGCATAAGCTCCTGCCTGGCAAGCAGAGGTTCCAAGTTTGACCCCTGGTACCAATAAAAAAAAAAAGGAGGAGATGGCTTTCTTTACTAAAGGCCCAGGGAAGGGTTTTAAAATCACCTTTTGCCTCATGTTACAAGTGTGAAATTTATGTGACATGAAGAACCTTTGAAACAGAATTTTACTTGGTCTGCCTACACCTTGAAAAAGACATTTTTAATTCTGGTGTCTCTTTGGTAATGCTGTTATTTTAGTGAATGTTGGTGTTTCTTGTGATGAAACACAGTGTATTCATTTTAATTCTATTTTGTATAGTGTAGGGTGGAAATAAAACTATTCTATGACATGCTTTACATTTCCAGGAATACAGGAATGTGGCTCTATCAAGAAAAGTAGAAGCCACAGACTGTTACTCTATGTACATATTTTCAGTTATATCCTTGAAAACATCTGCATTGTGCTTTGTTGAAAGCTTTTTTTGTGTGAATTTTTTTATGCATTTAGTAAAAGGGATTCAGGGTCTCCAGAGTCTTACTCCATAGATTGGACTTGCAGTGATCCTCTTGTTTTCAACCTCCCAACAGCTGGGATTACAGGTGTGCCACCACGTCGTCTCGTTGTGCTTTGTTGAGTAAATGGAGGTTCATAGTTGGTCTTTATTTATTTATTTATTTTTGTGTGGAACTGGGGCTTGAACTCAGATCCTTGTGCTTGCCAGGGAGCGCTTATTCTACTGAGCCATCTCCCCACCCCCCTATAGCTGGTCTCAGGTCATGTGTAAGGGTGTTTTCTGGTGCCCCACAAAAGTAGACGTGTAGTGCTCTTTGAGTATTATCTCTAGTTCATATTCTTTCACCTTAACCTATGTTGTCAAGTCCAGTTCATCCAAGATTTTATAAACATATGAAGTTGCTTCTTGAAAAATATCTTAGAGATTTCAGATTCACATTAAAAGACAAATGGACTCATGCTCTTCATTCTGAGGTAATCATTAAACTGTGCATAGCATGGTTTAGACACAGGTTTAGAGGTGGATATTTGTGTTTTTCTTTTCTTTTTGGCATACTAAGGGTAGAACCCAAGGCCTTACTCTATTAGGCAAGCATTCTGCCACTGAGCTTCCATTTATTTATTTTTAATGAAATTTTATTTTTCTTATTCTAAGATTTCATATTCTTTATAGTCTGATTGGTAATATTTTTCTACCAGTCCTTTTCAAGAGATCAAATTTTGACATGATGGTAGCCTATTTTAAAGACTATTTTTTCTCTTTTTAACAGAAAACAAGCATCGTTGTGGGTCCAAGGTGACATTTTCCGATCTAAGCTGAAAAACAGACCATCCAGCGAAGGAAGTATTAATAAAATTCTTTCTAGCTTGGATGACATGTCTATTGGTGGAAATGTATCTAAAATCCAAAACACGGAAAGGTTTGGAGAGGTGAGTGTTCTTCAGGATATTCTAACCAGCTTCATGTGTCCACCAGCTGATGCGCGTGACACGGCAGTATCTCTTGTCTAAAGTGCCGAGAGGACCAAGTTTTGAGGTGTCTTCACCTGCCTATAAAGCAAGAAGCAGAGAAGAGAAACCAATTGTCCTTATGGGAGAAGAAGCTATACCTAAACGAGCATAGTTAGATTCTGATAGGGTGACTATTTACAGAAAGCAAACTGCTTCAGAGGTAGAAATCTCAAGAAAAGTTCTGATGTCATACTTGAAGTGCTTAAAACAAGTGGGCCTTTGAGAGACTCCAGCTCACATTGATTTCTAAAGTGTGCAGTTGAAAGCATGGTTAGCAGCAGCCTTTTTTTTGAGGTTTTCCTATAAGTGAACCACCTGAAGTAATTGTTATACGTGGTCTGATTTAGCCTTTGTAACTACTTGGCAGTTCAGTGTGTTTCCTCTGTTTTACAGGAAGAACTGTGTATCAGTGGTAGTTAACCTTGGCGTTAAAACATGATTTAGTCCCTATCTGAGCCCAAACTCATGTTTTCTTCTTTAGTCTGTTGTTACCTGTGAAGTAACTGTTTTAGGAACCAGAAGCAATCTTGTCATCCTTTGCTTTATTTTCTTTTTTGAACTAAAAAAATACTTTATCGAGGGCAAGGGAATGCAAATACAAAAGTCAAAAGCTTATGCAGCATTTAATGAACCTTCCACTCTCTGTTCAGTGAGAGCTGGATGTTATTTGCACATTTCCTAAGGATCCTGACCTGCATGACATCTTTATACAAGGGGCAACTGAGGGTCAGATTCCTTAAGTGGCCTTGGGAGAACTCTCATCAGGGCAGGAGTAAATGTTCACATCACCTACTTCTTTAGCTTCATGAGTACTACAAAGCAATGCAGAGCCCTGCAATTAGTGAAAAGGAGCTCTGGAAGCCCACTTTGCCATCTTGGCACTGGTCCAGGTCCTTCATGATTTTGTCCACAGCTAGAGGATCATTTTGATTTTCAAAAATCCAGGGCACTCCTTTTGCATGAGTACTCTGAGGTTCCCAGCAAATTTGTGAAATGTAAACATCATGGTTTCCATGGCGGGTTCCATTTGGGAGGGCATCTTGGTGAGGTCTATTAAAACCTTAGCGCTGAGGCACAGCAGACACAGGGCGGGGGGGGGGGGGGGGGGGGGGGGGGGGCGGGGGGGGGGGCGGGGGCACAGTGGTGGTGAGGAGCACACCTGGACTACTGCGCCCTTTGCTTTCTTCTCCCAGAATTGCTTTGTAGTGGTGCCGCTTTGAGAGCTGGGCATCCAGTTCCTAGCTCAGAGCTTTGTATCTTCTGGAACCTGAGATGAAGCTAAGCATTTAGTTTATGATTTTATGTGCCTACAGCAGAAGGAGCAAAAGCTGTTAGAAATGAAGCAACAACATAGATTTACTTGCTGTGGGACAGTGACCCATGGTAGCCCTCCCGGGCCTTGAGCAGAGTGGTACGGCTCAACTGTCCCCCTCAGGGAACTTTGGTGGGAGAGATGACCTAGCTCCCTAGGCCACCACTTGGTGTCCCCAGAAGATTTCTCTTAGCAGAGCAGAAAGGGCTTGGAGATAGGCTGAGTTAGTTTTCTTGAGGTGGAAGGGCAGAGCCATTGAATGAACGGAATCTCTCCCCCTCCTCCCTGCAGCGCCCACCATGGGGTGAAGTTCGCTGGCTTGAGTCATTTGTCCTGATGAAATGCAAATTTCAGCCAAGGTCGTGCTGGTGCTCAGAGTGTTTGTTGACCTTTTCTTGTCTTCATGCTGCAGTCTGGCCTGTTAATAGCCAACAGCAAGGATCCGAACTAATGATAGTACTAAACAAGGACATTGTTTTCCTTGCTCTTTTCAACACTTTTCCTCAGGTAGAGTTGAAGCCCTTAGGCTTTAAGCTGTGATCTATAAGACAACCTGTTTTTGTCCTTCTGAGGACTATACTTACAAGAATAGAACGCTTTCTGTATTATGATCTATATTGTTATTTGGTAGTTGGACTATTTCATCTTTATTCCTTTTTAGATTTTTTTTTTTTTTTTGTTTTGCTAGACTTAAAAGTGATTGGCTATTAGGGGAGGGGAAATAGCTCAGAGGGACAAGCACCTGCTTGGCAAGAGCAAGGGCCCGAGTTTGATTTCCAGTTCCAAAAAATAAAGAAGTAATTGACTCTTATTACTGGAAGAGTAAAAAACATATGATTAAAATTTAGAACATGTCAGCTTTGACTTATAAGAGTGTATTTTCTACACCTACCCCACATTGTGTCCTGTCATCGCTCAGCTCAGCTGCTATAGCAAAACACAGGAGGAGGTAGCGTATGACCAGCAGAATGGCGCTTTCTAGCACTCTGGAGGCTGGGAAAGCCAAAGTGAGGGTGCTGGCACCTTCGAGGTGATTCCTGTTGATAGATGGCGTCTTCTCCTCCCTCCTCATCGGGGGAAGTCCGTTCACAAGGGCCCTGTTTCCTGGTCTGGTCCTTCCCCAAAGACCCTAAAGGCTCAGGATTTAACCTGGGGATTCTGGGAGGCCTTTGATGAGATCATTGCTGAGCTAACAATATTGCTAACATGATACCCTAGCTATCTTAACATGATACCCTAGCTATCTTAACATTAGCCATTGACAAATGCTGCTGATTCCATTTTTTTGGCGGTTGGTCTTTGTGTGGGTAACTTGCAGACCCTTTCTCTGTTGTGCTGAGCTGGTGCCAGCCTTGGGCATGGCACAGGAGGGCAAATGTGCATACTCAGAAGTGCACTCAGTAGAGTGAGTAAGGAGTTGGCCTTACTGTTCTTATAAGTTGTAAAAAAAAATGAAATATACTGTCAGAATTTTATTGTTTCAAATTCTGTGCTTGTATTCAGGGTGAAAGCCTGTGGAAGTTCTAAATTTATATTGTAACATAGGTGAAAAAAGCCATGCTCTCTAGAGTTTGCCTGTAAACAAATTACTACTGTTTTTGTTTTGTAGGCCTGCCCACATTATCTTGTGATTATTAGGAAGCTCCATAACACGATTTAGATAATTTGAATGTACAATGCTTAGAAGGCAGGTGTAAGAAGGAATAAGCAGAACACTACATGTCATGGTGCTGGACTTCTTGTGGCATTAGTGACTTCTTCTAGCTCACCAAGAACTAGGAGAAACCCTAAAATATAGAGGCTTTCCCTTTACTGAGCTGGGTTGTGCATGCTGGTGTAGGCACTGTGACACACACATGGGTTGTTAGTGCTAGTGTAGCCACTGTCAGTCACACACACACACACACACACACACACACACACACACACGCGGATCGTCCATGCTAGTGTAGGTACTATGGCATACACATGAACAGTACATGCTTTGTACAAAACAATCCCAGCATTAAGTGGGCATTGTGACACACAGGGTTGAGGGTCTGTTGTAGACAGGAGATGAAGAAAGGGCCTAAAGAATCTGGAAGCTGAAGCACTTTATTTAAAGTGCACATATTAGAGTTTAAAAGTAGCTTAGTGTGTGTGAGACCTCAGCCACCTCCCTAATACCTTCTGGGTGCCAGGAGTAGTACTAAAACTTGGTAAGGATTAAGTCCTGTGATTCTTATGACGGCTGTATGCCACAAGCATAGTGTGAGGTGCACTGAGAGGTGACATGATTGAGGTAGAGGAGGCTGAGCCACTTTCCAGGCCATGTAGTATGTAGTATGTAGATTTGATCCCAGGTCTGCTGGCTCTGAGTTTGCACTCAGCTGTCTTGGAGCCGCTGTCTCTCTGTGTGGTCTTCCGTGTGGCTTTAGTCTATTATAACTGGGAATTCTGGAAAAAACTCCAGCCAGATCTTTCCAATAAATTCCCCCATCATTAAAATAGTCTTTACTTTTTTCCTCTTCTGCTCTACGGCTATATTCCAGTATTAACACACCAATCTGTAGAGGCTCTTGACTTTGGAGATATTAATTAGACACAGATGCTCTAGTGTTCAGCCAAGTTCGCATAACTTGGCAGCCAAGTAGGCAAGAATATCGTGTTTTGATTACCTCCTTGAGATATTGTGATTTATAAAATCCATCAAACATTTATAAGCACAGTGTGTCTTAGAAGAATCCATGAAGTAAAATTAAATTTCTAAGGCCCTACTTTTAGGCACCTTTTCTCCTCTTAGACCCAGGAATGCTGTGGGTGCCACCAGAGCTGCTAAACATGGAGCAAGACAGCAGACAGATTCACAGTTTAGTTCAGGAGGGGCCCTGCAATTCCCTGGGGGAGCCAGAGTCTGCCTGGGGCTGGGCTGGGGGTCAGGGAGGTGGTGATGGGTCAGGGGCCCAGGTTCTGAGGCCTGGCCAGTGACAGTAAGGAGAAAAGACAATAAGGAGGTGATAAATCCTCTCTGTTGATCTGCAGTAGATTACTATAGAGGCGTCATCTTTGTATTTCCCCAGACTTGACATCTTAGGTTCAATACTGGAGAGCTACAAAGAGCTTGAGAGATAACTTGCTACCTTGCATAGCCACGTCTCTTAAGTTATCTGAAAGTTTAATTTGGTTTCCAAATCCTTTGAATTCTGTTACTCATTTGTATTTCAAACTCTGTGTGTCATTTTTTCTGTGATCTGTCTTTCATCAAGTGCTGTTTTATCTCATAGATTTTTTCTTTTTAAAATTTAATTTTATTAGTATTGTATGTTTTCGCCAACGAACTAATAGCAATTAGTAGTATAATTATCTTAGTTATCATATATATGTAGCCATATATATATTCCTTCTTTTCTCCTTTCCTCTGTCCCAGTTCTTTCCTTTTGAGCAATTTCTTTCCTTTTCACAATTTCTATTGTGTACTTTGTTTTTCTTTTTAAGATAAAACTTTATTGGAAAGAAAAGCTTCTGTCGGAGAGGGACAGAAGAGGGGCCTGAGCGGGTTGCCCGGGGAAGCTGTCTCTTTTTAGGGACTTTTATAGGGCAAAACTATGCAGGGCTAAGGCAGAGAAGGGGTCTCACTTAGGTGGATGTGGGGTGGAACAAAACTATGGTCAACCAATGGGATTACAAACACCGTTGCTCAGGTAAAGTTGATTAGGCCCAGGACCCTGTTGTACACTTCGGACCTTATTTATTCTTTTAAGTTTCTCCCACCAGGGAGAAAATACGATGTTTGCACATGAGTCTGATTTATTTTGCTTATGATTAGAGTCTCGACTTGCATCCATTTACTGTAAAAGCCTTGAATTTCTCCTCTTTATGACTGAGTAGCACCCCATTATATAAAAGTACCACATTTTTATATACCGGGAGATCTTGTACCTGAAGGAAGGACTTGAGGCTGCAGGTCTCCCCGAAGCAAGGCTGCCTTAGCGTTGCTCTCCCATAGTCTCGTGCATTGTTTCTGAATCTGCTTCTTCCTGACCATCTCAGGCGGAGCGAGTGTGCGCTGTTATTCTGTAGCGATAGTGGCTGGAGCTGAAGGCTGGGTTTACCACATTTGTCACTTGTGAATCAGTTCTTTAGTAATCATGAAGATTGCAGTTGGCATAGAGCAGGAAGCCTAACATCCTGAATGAGAGAAGTCTTCTGACTGCCCTGGTCCAGCGATTCATGAGATTGATTTCTCGATACATGGAAGTACATTTTGGATGAGCTTTCACCAGCCCGCAGATGCTTGGGACTCAGCGTATACAGTATTTTGGGGCTGACCCTCTAATAAGTATAGGGCTTCGTTCTGTGCATATCTGTATGTTTTATTCAGTGCACAGGAAGCCAAAAATAATTTTCCATGTAGCTTTTCAGTTTCATTTTTTTCTATAATTTGAGGAAAATGTGCTTTGAATAATACTGTGTAACCATTTCTGTTAGGAATTTGAAGGTAATTACAGTAATCACTTACTGACAGTCTTGTGGCTTATACTCGTGGTCCTACAAATACCCTGGACTTCATACAATAGCTATAGGAACAAACTTAAGGGCAGATGGCTGTGGACGATACATCCTAGCAGACACATCCTTTGTGTCTGTACTTTGTGACTGTATCTCCCTTCCCCCTCCTTAAGTCTTGACTCCTAGGGCATTTCCCCAAGGCTAGTCCAATCTTTAATCTCTCATCAGATCCCCGTAGTAGCTACTTAATCCTTTCTACACCTATACTTTCCTCTCTCCAATTTATTCTGCTTACCATTAGGAAGTGGGAAGAAGTGTTTGAAATATGCAAATCTGTTTTTCTGTGGACAGAGCTCTTAAATCAACATGCGTATGCCAGGTACACAAATAAAATGGAAGCTCCTGCTGCTGAACATAGGAAGTGTTCTGTTTCCTTAGGAATGATAGAAACACAAGTAGAAATTATGAGATGCGTGTATTATGTGTTGAAGAAATATATGCGTGCTACTAGCAAAGGCCGAGGGAACAAAAGGCTCTTAAGCTTTGCTGGTGGGAGTTGGTGATGCTGCAGCCACTCTGCAGTCCAGCTCCAGAGCTTGGAGAAGCCAACTTTACAATGAAGTTAGCAATTCTGCTCATAGACTTCGCCTAAGAGTAAGACTTTTCAACATATGTGTGGATACAGTAGGGTGTTTGTTGAGGCTACTGAGAGTAATAAATGACAGAACTGTCTGACCTGGAGTTCTCAGAAAATAATAAAATTTTGGGTTATCTAGACTGGAATTTTATAGGGCCATAAAAACGGTAAGGTAGAGATCTTTTCTGTTCCTTCTGAAGCACTTCTACAATTTATTGTTATTATTTTTTTAGTGAAAAGTTAAGTTACTAAGCAGCGTGTATAATGAACCTTCTTTCTGTGCAAAACAAGTCAGGGGGTTGTGTGTAGCATAGGGAAATTGTTGAAGACCACTGTCAGGGTGCTGGGGCGCTGGGCTGGCGGTGCAGTGCTGTGGGAGTTCGGTGTATTCTCGTGCTGCACTTTGTTCCTATGATGCTGCTTGATGGTGAACACTCACATCCCATCGCCCCCTTTACTTTTTAAAGAAAAGGCATTATTTTCTTCTCTAGAGACTGACAGCTTGAACTTTATAGGCACTGTGTTCTTTGAGAGCCAGGGTGCTTCAGTTAACAGTAGAAGAAAGTAAAAATTTACTGAATGACTGGGTAATTAGGTATGTGGCTGTGTTTTACAGTATTTTATTTTTTGTTCATTTGAGAAGTGTCATAATTTACAAAAATGCTGACTTTTAAGATTCAAAATAGTAATATAATGATTGTTGAATTTGTCATTTTGTTTTTTGATATTGTGTATCACTAAGATTTTTGTTTTTTATTCTTTCAAAAAGATTCACAATAGAATGAAAAATATACTATTAATTTTAACTGTGTGCTCTTTTTTTTTTCTGTGGCTGGATCAGCCTGCCCCATGATAGGGCTGGTATGGCATGTGGTGCCGGGGATGAAACCGCTGTCCCTGCGCTTTGCCTAAGCCTGCGTAAGCAGGCACTTTAGGCCGCTGAGTATCTCACTGGCCGCATTAGCTGTATGCTCTTTAAAATTAATTTTTTCAAGTAATCTATGATCAAAACTATTAAAATCTAATAATAAAAACATTGATCCCTATCTCACCTTTGTATTGCCAGACCTCTAAGCAAATCTTATTGTTGCTAACATTTTCACTGCCATGTGTCTGGATGCTCTGCTTAGACTGGCATTTTTAAAATCAACAGTGGGCCCTTTGTGTTGCCTCTGGGTTGTGGAAGACATAGTCTGTGTTTTCTGTCTCCTCTTGAGCCGGTGTGAGAAGAGCCTGGTATAGTATGTCTCCTTTTCCAATGATAAAACTAAGTTTAGAAGGAAATGGATTTCCCAATTCAGTGACATTAAGTCACTATTGTAGTACCCTCACTTACTGTATCTTGGAATCTGTTAAAAAGTTACAGAATGTGCCATGCTGTTCCTGGTATTGGGAGCACACTCGTATGTCTGTCGAGCCAGCCTGTGGCAGGCTGTGAGCAGCAGCAGGGCTGTTATGGAGTCTCTGGTTGTGGTCCATGGCTAACAAGCAGCCACTTTTTAGTTGTGCCACACCTGTACCCATCCTCGATTTTGGAGTAAAATAGCAAATAATAGCTCAGTGTTCTTTAGTGTATACTTGAAAAATGCTGAATTCAAAACCCATTTAAATGACTTAAAATAGTGTCCATTAACATTATATAAATATATCTAGACACATAGATATCTGTACTCTGTTAAACCATTCCTGTAAAGTAAAACTGTAATGACCTTTCTGTGGAATGTGTATATTTCCCTCAGAATAACTTAGAAGATGAAGATGTGGAAATGAAAAATAACATCACCCAGGGAGACAAACTGCGTGCCTTAAAAAGCCAGAGACAGCCTCGCTCCTCGCCAATCTGCACTTTCAGGTAGAGCTGCTTTGCATTTTAAAATCACAGGCGCTTGCTCGTGGGTGGAGCTCAGTACTCCCCAGCACGTGTCACTGTGCAGATGCCGAGATTGCCTCAAGTTTTCTGCCTTACAACTGTTTTTGTTGTTCAGTTATCATGCATTTGATCTCGCCTGGAAATAGCTTAGTTTAGAAGCTCTGTTGAAAGCGACTGCCACATCTCCGTCTCTGGAGTTCTGCCTCAGGCTGCCGAGCAGTCATCACAAGTAAGCTGTCCATGTTCTACTTGGATTCTGGCTCTCTCCTGGAACTAGGTTTCTGATCTTAGGGAAAGTCCTCACAGAGGTGCCAGAAGCGTGGCAGACAAGCATTGCAGGCTGAGCTTTGGCACAGCCTGGAGACCCCTTAGCTTTACTTTCTGCTTGTGAGAATGGGTTCACGGAGTCTTACATGTGCCTGTCAAGTTACCAAATGTCACACTTTTGAAGTCTGCAAATATTCATCAAAATCAATGATGGAGCTTGGTTTCTGAGCATAGCATTTGAAATTTGCTGATAGTGCAGACTGGGTTTTAAAGAAGGAAAGATTAGGTGAGGATATTGCTCAACAGCACAAGTATCTGCCTGGCAAGCACAAAGACTTGAGTTTGATTCCCAGTACCAGTAAATAAATATATAAGTGAAGGAATGAGTGAGTGATTTTGCATCTGTGTAGGTGAAAAACTCTGTAAACATTAAGATTCTTTGCTGCCATATATGGAGTGAAGACCCTTGTCCACAAAATGGAACCAGTAACTTTTCTTTGACTTGTAAGGGAGAGACATGCATAGCAAGCAGATGGATTATTTTGCCTGTGTGGTAAATATCAAATGGATTCACGGGGGTTTAGTTTTCAAATGTGGGACATTTAATTCAGGCTGGATTTTTGTGTATTAGTTTGCTGATCTGAGAAATGAAAATTCATATTGAGATTATGACTTTCTATAGGACAGTGACAAAATAGGCTGGCAAACCTCGGCCTGCCAACAGCTACCAATCTCCACTACATGATCGAGGAAAAATACTATTTACTGAGTAGCTGCTATTGGCCAGGAGCCAAGTGGTGCGTGGTTTGAACAAGAGCCTTAATGGAGTTATCATAAGAGATTGCAGCACCGCCCCACCTCCGGGTTCGTTGCTTGATGTCAGAGGCTTTCTGCCGTTTCCCAGTGGAATGGAGTCAGAAATGCCTCTGTTACTTGGGCTAGGGCTGTTCAGAGCCTGTCCTCTTGCCACCGTGCAGGCTGTACATGTAGTCTTTAGGTCAGTGGAAGGTTCTTGGAGATCAGTTTATGTCGCTACTCTTTTTTATTTACTTTTCCTTTGAACATCTAATAAATTGTTTTGTATTTAAAATTCATTGGAAATTCAAACTGATTTATATTTAATTATTAGGAATTCTTAAGGGGAAAAAAGGGATATGTTGGAAAAAAGTATGGCTGCAAATAAAGAGCCAAAAGGAATGAATCTCCCTTACACAAATCTCAAAGTGAGCTCTAATGTTGCATTTCTGTTTTCTTGTTAATGCTCAGACAATTTCTCAAGTGATTGGATTTCTTCACGATGTCATGGTAGCATGAGGAAGTACTTTTTTACTCTTAAGTGGAGATGCTGCTTCCCATGACAAAAAGCTGTAAATGACATTCAAGTTGAAGTAAAAGTGACCAAATTAGGTTTCCTGCTGGTTCTTGGATTTGATGAAGTAGATAAATACAAATATCCACTTGTGAGATTTTTTTCTGTTTTCCAATATAATACTTCACTGAGCTGACTCTGTACCTGTGCCTGCGGTGCTTCTCCCTTGCGGCCTGCTGATGCCTACTCCTTATCTTGGATTTCTGCAGGTCAGATGATGGGAGAGGGCACCCGCGAGCAGTGTTCCAGCCCTTCAGGTACTGTTGTCAAGAGTGCATGTGCAGTAGCTTGTAAGGAAGTACACGTTGTCTTTTAGATTCAAGCTGATGAAAATAAACTGTGCACAGCATTTCAGTGTTTAAATTCCTTTCTGATCTAAATAGTGGCAGTATAGTTTACTTTTTTAATGCTCATCAAGCAAAGGACTCTTGTCTTCCTGGCCTGCACCAAAGGCCACGTGGCTGTGAAGGTGATGTCAGGGTCCCCTGTACTCCCAGCACGCTGTGGGGTCCTCTGTGCTCGCAGCACCCTGAACGACCAGTGTCTCGTAAACCACAAGTCTTCTGCAACTTCCTTCTCAGTTCAGGGATTGTTTGCTTTGTTTTTTTCTTTCATTTGTTCTCTTTCTCCCTGTTTTTGTACGGTATTAGCTCAACTCCTTTATTTTGTAGTCTTATTTTCTTCCCTTTCTTCTACTGGAGGAGGACACATTAGTGTGAAATGTTCACTAAAGACTGTCCCCTGAACATTTCTGGAGTGGTACCAGGAGGGCCATGGAAGGCATGGCCAAGACTGTGAGGGAGTAGGAGAAAGAGGCCCCTTCTGGCTTGTTTCCTGGTTGCTTCCCGTCCCCAGGATTACAGTTGTTTCCATGGGGGCTGTTAGAGAGGCTTAAGCTTCTGTGTATGACTTTTCCCCATTTTTGTTTTGAGGCAAAACTGTTATTTTTTCTATGACTGAAGTGTGGGCAGAGAGTTCATGAACAAAAACTAAATTGCACGGGAAATGGTTCCAAGAATCAGTAACTGGGATCTCATCTTATTGAAAAGTTTTGCATGTCAAAAGAAGTGACTGGCAGAGCAAGAAGAAAACCCATGAGCTAGGGAAGAGCTTAGCTGACTCTCCCTAGGAGCTGCTGTTAGGCAGATAGTTGGGCAGAAGGCATCTGCAAGCAGGTTAGTTATTCACCAGCACATGGGATGACAAACACCAGCTATTCTGTGACTTGTCCAGATAATGTAGATGGCAGTGAAATTGCCAGTCAGCCTTTGTGTTCATCTGGCAGATGCTTATTGGTGCTGCAAGATGGCTGCATGCAGCCACTGGGAGTAGAAAGAAGAAAGAGCTTCTATAGGGAATGGATAATGATGAGATGGTGCCTGCCCTGCTTGGGAATTCGGTCAAGCCTGTTGTGGGAAGTGATGGCTGGCTGGGCTGTGGGGGTAGGTGGGAGGCGTGTCAGCTGGAGGCGGAAGATGAGATGGGACGGGAGCAGGGTGGACAAGGTGCCCTAGCAGGAAGAACAGCACACAGAAGCTGGGCAAAGGCGGGAGGTGCCTTACATTCTGGAAACTGGAGGTGCTCTGTATGGCTGCCAAGCAGGCACCTAGTGGATGGGGATGGAGACCTGCTCCTGCTCTTAGAGGCAAGCACTGCATTGCTCAGCTGGGAGCTTAGGCCTTCTGGGCACTGAGGGAGGATAAGAATGTTCACACAGTGGTGTGATTCGACCGGCCAGATTTCACTGAAGCCTGTTCATGCTCTTGAGTTATTAAATAGTAAGACGGAAAGGTGGTCCTGGTACCTCAAGGCCTCACTTGGGGTGGCTGCAGGGTGGAAGGAAGAGGACGGGTTTGGTGGCACTGAGGACCTGCCAGCACAGTGCCACTGCAAGGAAGGAGAGGGACAAGGACAACAGGATCATGGGTGAGGATCCAGTCCCACCTCTGGTACCTGCTAAGCAGGTCAGTTCAGAGGAGGAGCTGTTCTTTGTGCCTCTGCCTCCTTCCTGGTGCAGTGGGACACTTATATTTGTGGTCTCCCAGGTTGTGGGCATGAGCTGAGTGGGCACCTTCCGGATTCTCAGCCAGGCTCAGTAGAACCAGTGCCATGTGGCCATTGATGGCTGCTGCTCTCGCTCAAACTAGAACTTGTCATGGTTTCAAATAAGATTGAAAAAAAATATATATATATGTATGTATATATGTGTATATATGTGTGTGTGTGTATATATATATATATATTTTTTTTCCAAATAAGATTGCCTGATTATCCTGTCCTAGCTCATTGCTAAATATTTAACAGAACCCAACGTTAGCCTGACACTTTGTCTGTTTTGCTGCACACAGATCGAGTTCTTCCCCACAAGGACCTGCATCTGCTCTGAAGGCTCCAAGAGTGTCTTTGTCTCCTTCAGTGACGGCTAAGAGGGTAAACAGAGGTTCGCTGTCTTCAAGCACTGGTGTGAGAAGGTAATTTCTGTTCCCTCTTCCAGGATGATGGCTTGAGGCCTTTGCCACCTACCCTGGATCCCAGCTGTGTCACTTGCTAGCTGGGCGCAGCAGGCAGTGTGTTTGGTCAGACGTAAGGGAGGGAGAAGGGGAGAAGCCCAGAAGGCTGATAGCCCTGGAGCTTCTGTCCCTATCTGGCTCCTGGAGCCAAGGTTGAGTGGCAGGAGGACCCTGTCAAGCATCCCCTACCCATCTAGCGGCCCTCCAGCTTGTTCACTGTGGTCTTCACCCTGGGGTCCTCCAGCACACACAGGTGATCAGTGGTGGTGTGATTCTCCCCTGATGAGGCGAGAACCGAAACTGACCGGTGCTGGCTGCAGCCTTGCACCATATGTGTGTGAGTTGCATCTGGTGTGTGAGTCTATTGTAATTCTTCCCTTTCATTTACTATGCTTTTCATCAACTGCACACCTCAGAGCCAGTAGAGCCTCTGGCATTCTGTTTTCAGAACCTCTGGTCAAAGTGTTTAGCTGGCTTCTTAAGTCCTAATTGCCGGATTTGAGCAAGGCCCTTGATGTGTGTGACCAGGGGCCGCATATTGTTATGTTTTGGCCAGTCACCCTCACCACCTTCTCCAAGTGCCATAGGCGCATATGCACTGTGTGAGTCCACATTGCTGTGCATGTCTTCCCCTCTCTCTCGTGTTCCATTTAGCTTCTCCATAAACTCACGGCTGGCCAGTTCTCTGGGGAACCTGAATGCTGCAACAGACGATCCCGAGAATAAGAAGACCCCCCTGCCCGCCAAGGCAGCCTTCACAGCCACCGCATTCACCAACCTCTTGAATGTCAGCTCCCAGCCACCAGCCAGGAACTACCCTGAACTCAACAACAATCAGTACAACCGAAGCGGCAACAGTGGCAGTGGGGGCAATCTGAACAGCCAGCCAGGGCCCCAAGGTGCCAAGACTGAGGAGCATGTCCCCATCGTGCGGCCCATATACACTGGGCTCTCCTCCTCTTCAGCAAGGTTCCTGAGCCGGTCCATCCCTGTAAGTTGCCCAACACCATCTGTTGATCCTCAGAATTCTGAACACAACTTTTGTGGTCTCCCTTCCCACCAGAGGCTTCTACCAAAGCAGCTGAACAGTGCCAAGGAAGCCTTCTGACTGCTCCTCCTTCATGCTGTGACACACTGTGCCCTGCCTTCTGGCTTCTCTCCAAGTAAATGGCACGTTTCAGCTGGGCTTTCTTCTTTCTTTTTCTACCCCTCCTTTTTAAGTGGTCTCCCTTAAAAAGAAGCAGCTTTTGTCTGATCATCATGAATGCTACTGACTTAAGTTCCTTTCCAGTTAAGTTTCCAGGTTGCTCTGATATCTGGTACAAAGCCAGCAGCAGATCCTTACAATCAGCATTTGCTTTGGTTGTGGAAGTATTAGGAGCTGAGGCTTTTTCCACATCGTAAGTCATCAGTGATTGGATATGGAGTGGGTTTTTTGTATCAGAAATCAGACTCAGGGCACTACGCTTGCCAGGCACTGTGCTACCGAGCTGCAGCCCAGCCCTAGATATGGACTGCTGAGTTGTGGAAAGGGCTGAATGAACAGTATTTTTTTAGAACTATGTCAGGCCCCTTCCAGAAACTGACCCAGAATTAAGTGGCAATGAGACTGTTTATAAGATAGGCTTATAGGTACATAGTTGGGGCCCAAGGGGGAGGAGGAAGCGGATACCAGGAAAACAGCAGAAGCCAGCTGCCTTTTCTAGGTACAGGCCACATTTTACTAATTAGATCCTTATGTAAAGGACAAGACACACTCTAAATGATTAGCAGCCTGTGTTAGGGTGAAGTCCATTGGCCAGTTCTGCACCTAAGTACTGCTTAGGAACAGTACTGAGACTTATAGGAATGTGAGTTTTGATTTGATAGAAAAAAGGACAGACATAAGGCAGACTAGATTCCACATATCAGGGCAACATGTGGCATGGGAGACAGTGATTGCATCTGCGCAGGAACGAGCCTACGTCCTAGGGAGCTCTGGCCTCACACCCTACACACTCACAATTCTGTGACCATTTCCTCAGCAGCATCCAGAGAAATGTGGTTCTGTAGGGAAAATGGGGAGAGGAGAGCTGCTGGAGGTGCTGCTGTGCCCACCTGGCCCAACAGTGGAGCACAGTGATAATGGGCTGCCGGGCCCCCTTCCTTAGGGTACAGTGTGTGTGTGTGTGTGTGTGTGTGTGTGTGTGTGTGTGTGTGTGTGTGTGCAGGTACATTGGGCTCTTTATTATTCCATCCCTCTGGTCTCTTCTGAAAAAACTTCTTCCCCCTCTACCCACACTCAGTCCATTCCCTGAGAGGAGCTCTAGCACATACAGACTTCCATCTGATTTTATTTTCAGTGATTTTACGTCTCTTTGTGTATTATGGCGCAGGGTAACTATGTGCCCACTCTTTAATCTGATTCCAATCTCTGTGTAGATTGAGGAGCTATGTGCCATGAAAACTAAAATCTCTGTAATTCAGGATTAGATGGAAAAGGATAATGAGTTTACATTTTTGGAAACTGTTCACTGGTCATGAACTTCGCCCTGGAGTTGCACTGTGTCAGTACTGTCCTGCTATTGCAGGCCGGCCTCTCTTTTAGGCCAGAATGCAGGTCTATTTGCAGAACGGTGTTATAGGCAATAGATAAATGTCTTACAGACTTTGTAGTTGAAGGTTCCACATTGTCCACAGGTGTAGCACAGGAGTTGGGTTCTACCTTTCCAGGCCTCGCTTTTCTCCTGGTGCTGGTGGTGGGAGGGCTGTCTTTGGGCAAATGTTGATGAGCCCTTGATGTCCCAGTGTTGGCCTTGTCCCCTACCATGTTTCTTCTTCTCACCCTTCCTCCTCGTGCACATTCTTCTTTTGGCTGTGAAGAGATGACTTTTCTAATAATTGAATTCGAAGCCACAGTCTGCATGGGCCGTTGCTGCTGCCCTCTCCTTCTCCCTGCCGTAGTTGACGTCTGATCACAAAGGAAAGCATTTATGAAAAGAGCTGCTAGGGTTGATGCATTTTTCCCCTGAAAGACCCCTCAGGTCTCTCATGGCAGGTCCCCCGGTCATTGTTGGGGAGACTCCGCGTCGTCCCCTGCTGCCTTGCTGGCATGGGTCCACATCAGTGTGGCTTTCCCACTCTGTGCAGCAGAGCAGGAGGTTGTGGGCTGTGTTCCTTTACAGTCCACTGCAGCTTTTCTGACTGTGATGGGCTTGTTGCTCAATAAAGCTGACCTCCTCTTAAAGGTGCTGCTAAACTCGGGAGACCCTTGATCACTCAATAGAAAGTGTCTGAAATCCTTGGGGAGGAAAATGAAGGTTGCAGTTAATATCCTCCCAGAACCTTTCAGAAAGGCCTAGAAACTCCCGGGGAGGAGGGTGACGGGTGTTTAGAGGGAGTCTAATATTTTAAAAGCTACAATTAGCATCTCTTTTGAAAGCTGCAATTGCTCTCTCACTTTTTGCAGCAGTTCAGCCCCCAGAAAAATGTAAAAATGATTTCCTTGTTCTGTCATTAAATGCTTCCACACAGAAAACAGGAATAAATGTTAAGAAACCCTTGTGGTGGTGACAAGAGTACTAAGAAAGTCAGATTTATTTTTATTAATTTGGCCTCCTGTGATGGCCTTACTGTCTTCACTGCCTAGTCCCGTGCACAAGATTTCCTTTTTGTTGACCCACTTACTGTAAAAAATCAGTTTCACTCCCTGACAGAGGAATTTTCAAGTGCCTAAGAAATGAGGGACATGTAATTAGGGTGTGGGTGGGGTGGAAGTATTTTATTAAATTGAAATTACTTGTGGTATCTATCTTGAATATCTGCCATGTTATATTTTTATGATACTTATAATGCAGTTGCTCTTCAACTCCTTGGCCTCACCTCACCCCAGGGGGTAGGGCCTGCTGCTTCCCCCATGCACTGTGTGTCCCTCCTCGGTCTGCTCAGAGACTGTCCTCATTCTGCAGAGTCGTCCCCCACTAGCTGATCTCCATCTCTGGCTTCTCTGGCTTCTGTGGCTTTGCGACTGCTGTAGAGTAGGCATCTGGAGGTATCTTTGGGTTGGTTAGAAGGCAGAAGGAAGCTGTAACTGTGGAAAGGATGATGCCTTTTTGTTTTAAAGATAAAAATCCCAAGGGCATGAGAGAGTAGCTGTGTTGTGCATGACTGTCCTGCGAGTGTGCAGAAGAGCCTCGGAACCAGGTTAGTTTGACTCAGCAGCGCATGTTCTTTGGGTGACATTGTCACATATGTGCTGCAGCGTTGTCAGTGCCTCGATGTCCTGAATTGTGTGATGTGTTCACCTGTCTCACAGGGTCATTGTGACCCCAGGGGAGAGCCAGAAGTTGCATCATGCCAGAGCCAGCGAATAATATGGACACAGACTGCAGCTGTGTATTCTTGCTGCATGGCACCTGGCAGCCGCATTCACTGTTTTTATCACACTTCATAAAGACATGAAAGAGAGTTTCCAGAGCTGCTTCCGATGGTAGCAAGCACAGAAGGCCAAGTGTGGTCAGTGACAAGTGGAGCGCTTCAAAGGGTGTTAATGGCAGTGTGTCTCTGTTGTACTAGTTTTAAAAAATTCAAAGTATTGTTGATCACACTTGATGTACAGACATCAATGCTAGCATATTTTATTATGAATTCTAAATGATTTTTTTTTGCAAATGAGAACTGCCTAAAGAAAAATTATGGTCCTTAATAGGCACCTTTTTTACAAAAAGCAAGCACAGGAGTTGTAGAACTGTGCTTTCTTATAAAGGTGCATGCAAAGTCAGTTTGGTTACCAGTAATTTTTTGTCCATTCTGTTTTAGGATCATACTAATAAACCTTTTAGAACAAGGTTTTATTGTGTTTGCCTGCTGGGTTTCTAAATACATGTAATGGTAAAGTATCCCATAGTAAGTCCTTCAAAAAGCTGCTTTGGAAGTTGCCTATTAAAGTCTTTGCAATTTGAAAAATCATTAAATAACCTCCAATGATTTTTGTCATTTGTGATTATATTTTAATCTTTGAACATTTCTGTAATATTCCATGGTGAAGGCTGTAGGTCGTATTGATGGTAAGATTATGTTTTTTTTTTTTTTTTTTTTGGTGGTACCAGGCATCAAACTCAGGGCCTTGTACTTGATAGGCAAGCACTTACTCCACTGTGCTGTCTCCCTGGCCCCATAACATTTATTACTTGAAGCGCTCTCATTTCTCTCTGTTGAGCTGTTTCCTCATTCCCTGCGTGCGTTTGCACCTTTGATAATCCTCCGGAGTCTCTTCCTACCATTTGTTCATACTTCAAAGTAGGGCTGGAAAGCTTTTTCTTTAAAGTGCAGATGGTAAGTATTTTGTCTTTGTTCCTCATTATTCCTTGTTCTACCCAAGTGAGTGGTGTGGCAACACACTGCCAGATAGTGCTGATTCTGGTGTCTTAGTCATGTGTTCAGAAGTGATCAGTGGTGACAGTACTAGTAAGGAGGCCGCATTCCTGTGTGGGATCTCAGGCCTGCCTGCATGCTGTGCATCTGTGCGTGCACATTTGTTCATCTCCAAGCCTCCCCGTCCTCCCCCCACACTGTTCTCACCTGCTTCTGGGCCGAGAAACCTTTCCTGAAAGTCCTCTGACTTTAAAAACCAGCTTCTCATCTTTAGAGGCGGTTGCTGCCTTCCACCTGCTCTGCACGGCTCTCCTCCGTGTTCCCGCTTTTGCTTCTGTTCCATCCACAGGAATGTGAAGCACTGCATGTTTGTCCGTGGACAGTGTGGCTGTTGCATACATGAGCATCAGTATTTATTTCTGTGCTGCTCATAGATTCCAGAGCACCTCTAAATCTTAAACTTACTCTGTGCAGGCATTTCATAACCTTCTTTATGTCATAGTTTCTAGCATATTACTAGATACAAAAAGGAATAAAAAAATTAAAGTCCTCATGTGGCTTAAAGTTGAAAGGAAAATTGAAGTTAGGTACTTGTCTTCCTAACCTTGTCCTTGGGATCTCATTCCACAGCCAGGTCCACCTTAAACGGCATTCTTTGGGCCCCAGCTTCTGGCCATTCCTGTTCTCCTCCATCTGGGCTGTTTTGTGGCCATGTGCAGACTGGCTGAGCTCTGTGCCCAGGTTGTGGGTAGTGTGAGAATGGTCTCGGGGGCCTGTGAGCAGGAGAGCTCTGCTGTGCTCTAGCAGCAAGCAGATGCATTTTTAGGGAATTGCTGGTGCTTAAAGTGGGATTCGGAATAAAATAGGAATCCTGGATTCCAGCTTTGCAAAACACCCAGTGTGATGAGACTTGCCGAGTGCATAGTTAAGGCTTGCTACATTTCTACTTTGGAGTAATGTGAGGGTGACAGTGGCAAGCTACTTCCTGAGTACCTGCACACCCACTCCCGGTCAAGTGCCCTGCTCTCCTGGGGGACCTAACAGCTTCTCCTGAACTAACCCTTGTGCCTTCCCCTCTGCTATTCTGTGTTAAATACTGTCGTCTTGTTCTGATTTTAAGCGCGATACTCATTCGTAGTATTTATTAAGTCTTTGTGAATAGTTTTCTAAAATAAATTAGTTAAAAATAAAATTCCATTTAATAAAATGTAATGAAATCAATTTGTAAATTAATATTTAGTTGAACATTAAGTGCTATACTTACTAGTAAAGCTCAGTGCTAGCTTTTTAACCTTTTATTGCATATTTAGCGGTAAATTTTCATCTTTCCACTTGTGACATCGCCTTAGATTTGATAGTTTCACATCTCAGGAATACGAACAGTAGCAGGAACAAAACCTCAACCTCAGCAATGAGCCAGTGTTGGTGTCCGCGTTGCCTTCTTGAGGAGGCGTGAGGGTTTTACTGAATAAAGCATCAGCTTGCCTTGAGGTCTGCGTGGCTCAGAGGATGGCTCGGAGGATGCTTTCACATTTGTGTGGAAGCTGTTTCTGTATGGGCAATGTTTACAGATTGACCCAACTGTAATTTAAATTTCCAAGTTAACAGCTAACTATAGTTCTTTTGTATAAAGCCTATCAGCTGTTTTCATTTGAAAGGGGTTTTCAAACACAAAAGTTGCTTTAAATGGTAAGATTGATCAGAAATATGTAATGTGCAAGAATTGATTTAGAAGCCTCAAATACATCAGAATTCTTGTCTTTGTTATTCAGATTTTAGATTTATATATATTTTTAAATAATATCATTAATGCTGCTAGATTAACAGAATAGTTTTATTTTAGTCCTACCTTCAGTAATAAAAGGAACTCCTTTATAAAATCCTGTGTAAGATCCTGGCCCCCTAAGAAATCCATAGAAAGCATCTGTGTGCTCCGAGGGCTGCGAGTCGCTGCAGTGGGGCATGAGGGGCAGAGGTGCACACAACCTCCCCCACGTCATGCAGCACTTCGAAGGTCCAGGTGGGTGCCTTGTAGTCATGGCCTGTATCCCTTGGGTCCCTCATCGTTTGTGTTTACACTGCTGCCAGAATCCACCAAACATGCCTGCTCCCAATGTAAGCCTTTGTTTAAAAATCCAGTGGAGTTATAGAATAATGCCTGTTGTTGTGAGTTTGTGGTTTTCCTTGAAATCCTGTGGTTTTACCATAACCTGTCTAGATATGGATTCATAATAGTTTATGTGTTGAGGACACCTGTCTTCCAGCTGTGGGCCTCCCTTCTTAACTGCTCTGTGACATCTTTCTGACCCCCCAGTCTTCTTAATTTACTGCAGCCTGCTTAGGTATTTCGGCTCCTGTTCCCCAAAATTCTCAGTCATTTCATTGCCAGTCTCCAAAATTAGACAGATTCAATCATCTCTTTCTGTTCCTTGTCTCTTCGGCTAAGCGCCGAAGCAAACCTGGTGACTTGGCCAGCTGGCTCTGTTTCAGATGTGCTTCCAGTTTAGTTGGCCAGCTGTGCTTGCGGCCAGAGCACTTTCCCCTTTGGGCCTGTTCTGTTTCCCCGCACTTCAGCATTCGTCCTCGGAACAACCCCTTACAACCTGTCCACCCTGTCTCGAGACTTGCCAAGAACATGGGATCCATCAGAAAGCTGACCTTCAGCTGTCCTCGTCTCGTTTTAGCTTTTCTGCATTGGACTCATCCTTTTGTCCTTTCTCTTCTCAGTCAAAGAAATTCTAATGCACCCAAATGACAACTTCATTTACTGCACTGTTCTTTCCAGACTATCTCAGGAAGTTCCTCAGCCTCTTCTTTCCTCCACTGCTGCTTTGCCTTCAAATATTCGTCCACATTGGTAGGGCAGGTGCAGGGCAGGCAGGCTGCTTCTGGGGCCTGTGTGCTTACAGTTTCTTCTTCGTGGCCAACCTCAGGAAAAGGAAGCTCCCGCTGCCCCTTTCTCATGTACCTAATGTTTTCCTGCATAACTGGAAGGTCTCCCCGCTGATGAGACACCCCCGCAAGTCCCTCTGGCTTTTTAAAGGCTCTTCTAATGGCCTCCAGTTAGTCCTCCTAGTCTCTCTGTGGTATTTGGCAATGCTAACTGCGTTTTCTTCCTGAGATCTTCCTCCATTTGGGGGATGTTATGTTCCCCTGTTACACCCACCCTTAAATCACCATGTCTTTGTCTCCTTTGCCTGGCACTTAAGTTCCCCCAATGCATCGGTTCAGAGATTTCCCGGGCAGGGACTCCATTCCTGGTGTCCTGAGTTCATTGCCCAGGCGGCGAGGGTGCAGCTTCCTTCAGCTGCCTGCCCCTCTGTGGTTCTTGGCACTGCCCGCTTTGCTTTCCTAGTTGGAATCATCTTCCGTACCACTTCTGCCTTTCTCTGCCCCATCTGGTCTTGAAGTCCTCCCTTGGAAATGCCTGCTTCTTGGAGTGTTTCCCTATTGCCATAACTGAGGTCTTTATGAGCCACTGTGGCCCTTTACGCTTTCACTCTGCCTTAACCTCTCCTGTGCTGCAGCTGCTGTTAAATTCCTAACGCAGAGCTGATCAGATTCTTCTCACATTTGGCACTGGTAGATAGATGGCTGCACTCAGCCTAGAGGAGCAAGTCTGGGGCTCTCGGCTGGCCATTTGCGGGTCTCCCTTGGGAGGCCGTGCCCTCCCTGCCTGCCATCCTTCCCCGGGTCCTGTCTGCTCCTCTGCGAGTGGCACAGCCTGCCTAGAGCCAAACAAGCGACTCACTCCACTTTCCCTCCTTTCTCTGCTGGTTTTCTGTTCCCTCTTCTGGCCTGGTAGTTACTAGGGAAGCATTCGTGCCCTGCCCACATGGAGTCCGTTTGTGAACTTTGTTCACACGCTCTCACTCTTATGGTCAGCTGTATGAGCTTTTCTCCTTTACTGGCTTTTATGCTTCTTAGAAACATCTGTGTTTCCTGAGATTACAGGGTAAGAAGTACGGATAAATAATTTATTGAACTAAAAGTTGGCAAATCTCACAGATTTAAAGCTAGGTAGTTAGGAGCTGAGGTGTCATTGTTAGCATGTGAAGCGCTAACAAAAACAAAACCCATCTTTCAGCTCCTGCTTTTCTTTCCCCTTTAGCTTTTGCTTTAGCATATAGTAATCTGAAAGTGCTCTGTTTTTTTTTTTTTGTTTCTAGAAATTTGACTTTATTAACCTAAGAGAGAAAAATTTTAAATTGGACTTGCATCATTGTAATTTTGGTGCTCAGATGAACTGAAAACACAAGTAATGGTTGGTGAGTCAAACTTCGTGTCAACAATCTGTCATCTTACAATTGAGTTCTTTGTGATTGTTGAAAAGCATATATTAAATTTTCCCAGAAAAAAGATTCTATTAAGAACCATGTAGGAAGATGAAAGAATATTTTATGTAGCATTTTAATTAACTAAAATTGGCTTATTAGATCTCAGAGTCCCTGAGATGCATAGAGAATGCTGTAGAAAGATGTATACACTTTGTTCGCGGCTGACTTTCTCACAAATCCTCACCTGTTGGTGTTAATGTGATGTCCAGAGAACCATTACATGAGCAGAGGCAAGTACTTTGATTCCCACATTTGGAGGAATATCTTCTTTGTGTATGCTTTACATGTTACAACACAAAAAAATCTAGAAACTATTTCATACAGACCCAAGCATATAGTTATAGATAAATTGCAGCTAAAACAATTACAGATAAAATTTCCCCAGTGTTATGGTGTTCATTAAAACTTTGAACACTGGGATTATATATGAAGTCCATGCTACCAAATATGCATATTTGTTCTTTAATTATCTATCACATTAAAGCAAAGAATTTGAGGTCCTTTTTGCCTCTGTAGTTAGAATTGAATCCAGGGATAGTTAGTGCACTATTTTCTTTGTTTAGGGGACTTGGGAAAATGGGGAAGTGTCACAAAGGAGGAGTGTAGCAAAAGTGCCTAGTGGTTTTGGAGCAGGATTTTCACCTTGTAGGAAACTGCCTTGCCAGGCTATTGTTTCAGTCTCAGTGTTTGAACAGAAAGATATTGTCTCAGGGATCTGAGTCTTTCATTATCCCTTACTATTTGCTACTTTCTAGCCAATTTATAGTTATATTTATTAACCATCTGCATAGTACAATATTTGTATCAATAATTATGAGACATCTTCTGTACAGTATAATATTTACATCAATAATTGAGACATTTTCCTACTGTGATTAGGTAACTGGGCTGTTTAAAAAAGAAACACCTCCAGAATAGCTAAAATTTTTAAAGCTAAAACCTCCACCTGCCAAAACAGATTAGTCGTGAATTTCCAGAACAGAACAAGTTGTCTTGATCTCCTTACCTAACACTTTGTTTTATGTCAATTTCATTGCTTTCAGGGAACAAGATTTCTTGATAGAAACTTCTATTTGACATGAAAATTTTTGAGGCAGGAAGTGTAAAGTGACTTTAGCCTTATTTTCCAGGTTCAGTTTTACTGGGTTATTATTTTTGTGGTACTTGTGCTATGATAATGCCACATATCCATAAACTCGATCTAATCGTAACACATTATCGCCTTGTTGAACTTACTGGCTAAATGAGTTTGAATGTATTATTTGAGAAATTTAAATCCTTTGGTTACATAAATAAGTACTAACTTACGAAATACATCTACACCTCAGGTCCACTTCTTCCGCAGTTCTCTGTCATTATTGCCCTTTTCTTCTTTTTTTGATAGCAACAAAAATATTGGCTGGGCAGAATTTAAACATTAATTAATCAGAATATCTAAATATGGATGTTCTTCTAAAAATTTTTATTTTAAACTTTAAGGATACTTCTAAATGTCCTTTTTGGATTCAGCCCAGATGTAAAGAGTCTTAAAACACATCATCTCATTTAGTACTTGCATGGTCATGTGGGTTTAGACCCTGCCTAGGATGTTCCACGCCTTAGCTTTTGTTGGGGTGAGAGAGAGCAGGATTGGATATGTAGCACAAGATGAAGGCTAGGAGCTGAGCCGGGCGTGAGGTGGAAGGGTCCCTGTGCGCCCGTGCTTCAGGACTGGACCTAGCCACGCCGCTCCCTGCGTATGTGCTTCATTGCTTGTTCCTTGGCTTCTTTATCTGTGACATAGGTTGTCCAGAGAATTTAATGAGTGACTAGAAGTGGTGCAGAGTTGTACCTGGTGGAAGTACACAGTAGACATGTGGAATCGCTGACCTGCGGAGTGATAGGGCGAGTCTGTTAACTCTAGATAGTTTTACTTTTAACCTCTTTGATAAATAAATGAACTGCAACAATGGTAGTACTTTTCAAAAATGAAGTATATTTGTGCATTTACTATAAAAATATAAAATGCTCGGGACCAGAAGTGTTAAGGATTTTAGATTGGTTTGGAAAATACTGAGTTTTGCATATATTAAGTCTCTTGAAGATGAAACCTGTATCTGTGAAATCATTTCTGTTTCATATACACTTCATGCACATAGCCTGGAGGTACTTTCTCGTGATATTTTTAGAGAGCCTGTGTTAACTGACCCACTGTGTAAGCTCAGGTGTAGATTTTCTACTTGGGGCATTATGCTGGCACTCAAAAAGTTTAGATTTTGAAAATTTGAAGGGAGTTTCAGATCTGAGATGCCAGTCTGTGTAGGCACCTGGAGAGCACTGTGTCCAGTCAACAGTGTCCCCCCCCCCCCCCGCCCGTGCTTGCCGAGGAAGCGTGAAGTTGTGCTTTGTTCAGGGTGTGTACTAGGCTGTGCCAGGACCCAAGTGGGCTCGGGGCCCATCTGTGCTGACCTTCTGGGGCAGGGGCTCTTCGTTGGTGTTTTCTTAGTGTGGCTGAGTCAGAAGGGCCTCCAGAGCCTTCAGCCCAGCCCAGCGCCAGCGTGTAACCATGCACCACCTGAAATCTGAGTGTCCTGTCATCTCATACTGTTGCTCCTCCAGAGAAAATGCCTTGAAATCTTAGTTATGATTTTTAAATGAAGTAGATCTTGTAGAGGAGTGACTCCTTTGGTCTATTTTCATTACTCTTTTTATTTTAGATTGAGAATAAAAAGAACTTAACTTGTTAAAAAAAAAAGTACCGAAGTTGGAATAATTTGCTAAACCCCTTCCTACTAGGGACCATTATCCATAAAGATTGATTTATGTTCTTTCTCTATAATTACTACTTGCTGCTCAAAAACTGTTTGGCTAAGTTTCTCTGGCTGTTTCTTTTCCTGGCTTGTCTGTCATTCAGCTTGCATATCCCAGTGACTTCCCTTTATGATGTCAGCACCTGACGAGACACGGGAGGCCTTCTGTCGGTCACTGGGGTATTGCCCACTGCTAACTAAGTGATGGCCGCAGGACTTTCCACATCCATGCCTTTGATCCTAAGGTCTCTTAATGGAGAGCATTTGTAAGGCATTCAGTAAATACAACATTCTTAGGAATTTATGTGTCTGCTAATTATTATAGGCGCTAACGTCATGGATACATAGTAAAGGAAAAAGCTTGCATGTTTTCAAGGTTCATTCAGCTAGTGTCAAATAGTTTTAAGTGTCATTTAACATTTTGAGTAAAAATCAATATTATTTCCTTGGAGCTTAAGAATCACATTTAGACAATTCTTCGTCTTCAGTTAATCCTTAATTTTAATTACCACAAATAAATTAGCAAGATTTTCACAATATGTTTTCTTGCAATTCCTTTATGTAACTGAGTAGCTCAATCTAACTTAGCAGATGTTTTATTTCCCCCATTTTTCCTTCTCTTTTGCTTAGTTGGTTTCATTTATCTTTTATATAATGCACCCAAGCCGCCTTGAGTTGAAGGAGGAAGCTACGTGATTTGCTTTGCTAGCAGTCTGACCTGGAATGGAGTTTAACCTCCCTTTGTCTCTCCTCGCGCAGTCTCTTCAGTCTGAATATGCTCCTTACTGAGGCCTCCCCTGCGGAGCCCGCAGACACCCGCTGCCTGCTGGAGGAGCCCCGCTGGCTGGAGGATAGGCTAGTGCTGCCTTACTTACTAGAGCACTAGGAGAGCACTGGGAAGAGACTGAAGCCAGAGAACTGCTTAAGGACTACGAGAAGTGCACTGGAACTGTTTATGGAGAGTCCAACACTTTTTAAGACAGTTTAAATGTTAAATTTGGTATTTTGAAAGGTTATTTTTAATGTATTCCAGTAATACATTTGTCATTGCATTTACATGTACAGTGTTACATTATGTATGTATTGTGGACTTTTAAAGACTATTTTGATAAATTTATAAATATATACAATTATGTAAAACTAGACTATATTTTGATTTAGGCTTTCCTGCTGTTTGCTACCAAAAATTTATATTTTAGACATATGTGGTTTTAGTATGGTTTTATCTACGATGAATAAATATTTCCTTCCTATTAAATGGAGTAAGGCAGTTTTGAAAGTGACTGTGCGCTCCTGCCCCGAGTACAGCTGTCAGCATCTCCTGGAGTGTGCCGGGCTTTTCTCTGCCCCCAATGAGTAGGTTCCTGAGATGCAGTCGGACTCTGCCCTCTGCTCTGTTCTTGAGCCCCTGAAGTGAGCTTCCCAAAACATGTAGTGTGCGGCTGGCGATCAGACTGCACTGGGTACTTCTCCTGAGAATGTGGCTTTTCTCTATGGAATGTTGGAATGTTTCAGATGCTTCTGTTTCTTTCCTCCTATCAGAAAGTGCTTTTCTGGGAGACACCTTAAACAAACTATGTTGCTTACTTTTAGTTTTATACTAGTTCAGCAGAGAGTTACGTTCCCAAAGTCCAGGTCTAAAGTCTCCAAGAGTTCTGTCACTCAGTGCACAAAAGCAAGTTTAGTGACCTCACTAATTCAACTTGAATGCTCTGCTTTTGGTACGAGCTGGTTGTCATCACTTGTTTAAAACAATGAAGGAAAAACTGGAAACTATGCTGCTAAGTATTCTCTACTGAAAGGAGAGGCAGTATTTTTGGACAGCCTGCACCCCAGTGCATGTGCTGGTCTGTCTAGACCCTAACACGAAGATGGGAGGACCCCGAGGGGGCTTGCGTGCCTCTCCCCTACACCTAACCTGGTCCAGGCTCCACTTCTGTGAGGAGTCTGTGGCTTTAGTTCCTGACTCCCTTCGAGGTGGCCTAAGAATGAATGCTCCGACCTGCATTGCTAGGTGAAGGGGTTCGTGTGAAGTGCTTTATTTACTTCCTGCAATTGAGCTATTTATAATATATTTATTAGGAGAGGTACTTTGGGACTGTTTTATGTGTTTCAGCTAGACTTCTTGTTTATATTTCACATTTTCAAAAAGACATTTGAATGGATGTTTGACTCAGGTTTGTTAACATAACCTTTAATAACTACAGTACCAAATGATCATACTCAAAATGGAAAAAAAAGAATTGTATGTTTTAAGAATCAAAGATTGAAATAAGTGGAATTAAATTGTATTATCTTTTCTAAAGCAGAAAATGAAAATATTTTATTATGGTTATTGTAAAAACGTTGATTAATTGTATAGAAAGATGATAGTATTTTTTCTACTTATCACAAAGTAATTGAGATGACGTTTGAGAAGTAGAAAAGGAAGCATGTTGATGTTTTTAGTTCTATGAGCACTAATATGTGTGCAGCTATTAAATGATTAGAAGTTGACCACTGTAACTTTTTCATAATTATGTGTGCATGAGTCATATGTATATACATGTGTTTATGTTAAAGTTATTTACACACATGTGTATACATAGACACATTGAGAGGGGTTGTACGTAATACAGGTGGTGTATAGCAAAGCAATTCTACTCCGATATTAAAATTGTTTGAGATGTATTTTGTTATGAATAGTTTATCTTTCAAAAGATATTTTGTTCTATTTTAAAGTAATAGAATACACTGCTAATAAATAATAAAAGTTTATGCAATTTACGTATTTTACTTTTGACTCATTGTGATTAGTTCCTTTTAAATTTTCAAACTCTTCGTTTTAAATTTTTAGTTTATCTCTGACCCTCTCAGTTTCACAAATGCTTGCATGTCAGGCTCTGCCTTTTTTCTTTTTTCTAGAGTTCTTTGAATTTTTATTTTTAGTTGTGGTATAATACTCATACATTTTGTCATTGTAACAGTTTTCAAGTACACAGCTCGGGATTTAAGTATGTTTGCAATGTTGTGCAGAATCGCCACCATCCAGCTCTAGAGCTCTTGGAAGACTCTGCCTTTTTTCTTTCTCTGGTTTATCTTTGTGTTCATAGAGCAGTGATCCGAACCATTGCTGTGAACACCGCTAGGCCATTTATGACTGCTGGTGACAAGGGGGATCAGTTTCTTGCAATTGCATTCAAGCAGAAATTGTAAGAAAAAATCAGACAGAACAACACTATTCCCACCAGCCCTACCAGCTCTTCGTCTTGGTGTGTCACCCTGGGAGGAGAAGCTCCACTGCTTCTGTGGGTATTTTAGGGTCTAAACTGGCTCTCTGGGTTGAGATGTCTGTGTCGTTATTCACTTTTTCTTTTTTAGAATACAGAAGGTTGTGAGTGGGGAGACAGTTTCATTTCTGGAGTTGGAAGCTTCTCAGGAGCTGACCTTAGACCTCTGCACGAAAGAGCTGAGATCCAAGGCTACCATGGGCCCATAAAAAGTTTCTTAGGACTCTATAAGGGCAGAAAAATCTTTTCTTACAGTTTGAATCATTGTGAAAAAAGAGAAAAACCCAATTAGTTTTGTGCTTTGTTTAGATGTAAATGATTTATAAATCAAAACACATTTGGAAAGATTATATATAATATATAATATGTATATCATTAAAATATAGCAAACCCATGAATTTGCCAACTATAAACAAATCATTTTCAAAACTGTTCTCCCTGGTTTCCTTTCTCTAGTGATACTGGCGCCCTAACACACTAAAGGCTGTCTGCAGCCAGTATTGGGTCTGTGTGCGGAACGCCTCTCAGTCTTGCCTGTCGTGGAGAAGTTTGCTTGCTCAGAGTGCTAGCGTAAGGCTGAGCACATGATGATGACAAAAGCCCTGTGTGCTTCTGCCTCATGTGACAGAAACTTTGATCCCTCTGTGTGTTTCCAAAATCTTAATCTTTAGTCCCAGTTACAATGGGATGTAATTTAAAGCATAAGATAAAACTTTTATATTCACTTGGGCTGCATCTGGGTGACAACTATGGCAAATAAAGGAAAGCAGAAAATAAGTTATTTTGAGCTGAATTGCTATGATAATATATTCTCACCCAGTTCCTCCTGTATGGCTTGAAATATGATAATCAAGGAGAAAAATAGCTTTCCTAGAGAATTTTGAACTTTTTTATTAGTGCCAAGTAGAAACATTAAAAGTTGACTTTCCATGCAAAATATTTTGGAGGGTCTGGTTTTAAGCGGATAAACAACAGAACTGGCCTTTTCCCTCTCTGTGCCTTGAGCTCACCACCAAATGGAAGCGAGTGACATCACTGCCTCCTTCAACCGAGCCTTTGGTTGGAACCAAGTGGACTGAAATGTTTTTGAGAAATTGGATTCAAAGGAGAACATAGTAGAACTGTTCAGCTGCACATGTTTACATTAAGACTAGATCTAGGGGGAATGAACTGTCAAATATACTTTATTTATATTGATACTCTTCCAAATGGTCTTGGTGAATCCCAAAAGCAGAAGTGTTGGGCTTGGGGTGCGCCTCAGTGGTAGAGTCCTTGCCTCTCATGCATGAGGGCCTGGGTTTGATCTCTAGCACGAAACAAAACAGCAGGTGTATTAACAGTGAGTAGGTTTCAGCTTTAAGTCCCAGCAGAAGACATATATGCTGGGATTTATAGCCGAAATGATTAGGCTCTCAGATATCATAGGGTCTCTGTTCTCTTCCTAGGCTGGGAAGCTATACCAGATCCATACTGGCAGTCAACTCTGGGATGTCTCACTGAGACTTACTCAGAATTTTAAGAGATTATGTAAAAGTGAGTTGGTTGACCTCAGTTCTTATCCCAAAAGTGTTGGCAGTTGGATCATGGGAATAATAGGCCATCAGTCTGTAGCTGAGTGTGCAGTCAGGAGGGGCCCTGCTGGAGGAGGTGGGCCTCGGGGCTCACACCTGGAGGGATACAGCCCTCACTGGTGGAAAGCTTCCCTGTGCTCTGCTTCCTGGCTCTGGGGTGAGCAGCTCTGCTGCCATGAAGTCCCTGCCCTGGGGCCAGCAGGCCGTGGATTGGAACCTGCGGAGCTGAGCCAGATTCGGCTCCTCTTTCCCAATAGTATATTAGGTGTTTTGTCTCAGCATTTGGGAGGCTAATACACAAAAGCAAGACTGTCAGTCAAGATCCCCCCGACATAATGGGATAAACGTGGAATAATAATTTCAAAAGACAAGTTGAAGCCAGAGATCAGAATAGTACCATGAACATCTCTCATCTGTCATCTGCACATATATGGCCTTTACTAGAGCTTGTACAAGTATAACATTTCCCTTGGGTTGCTGAGGATTTAAGCTTTGGAAGAAACAGAGACCAGAGACTTGAGATTGAAGGATCTACTTCATCTTTGTTTTTATCTTAAAAAAAAAATAACTCTGGAGGTTGGGGAACATATTCTAAAATCTAGTTCTAGTAGGCAGATTTTAACACCATTCTAAATACTTCATGTGAGATACCATGCCCCAAGAGGGACATTCCAGGTGGTACATCCTCAAAAAATATGATTGGTTGTGTTTTCATGCAGCTTGGCAGTATGATACGGCTCTGGTCTGTGTGACCAGAGAGCTGGACAGGCCTAGATGGCCCTGATTTGAGGACACGTGTAATACTTCCTCTTTCACCCTCAGCTTTGCACACCAACATTCCACAGTCATAGCAGCCACCTCTAGACTTCTCCTCCTACTTCTGGTCCAGCTAGTACTTCCTTTGCCATTTAGAGCATATACCTCCAATGACCAAGGAGTTAAATGGCCAGGACCTGTATATGACAGTGCCCAGAGGTGGCCGTGACCACATGCATCTGAATCACAGGGTTTCGGGCATCTCAGGCTACATCACCCCAAGCCCCAGTCTGCACCTCCTCCTCAGATGCTACAGCAGAGACTGAGTGAGGGACATTGCCTTGCCAGGACGAGGGCTGAGTGCCACCTTGGAAAATGACTAAGCTGACAAACAGTGTAGAATAGCTTGATCTATTTAAAAGTCAAATCTGTTGGGAAAATTATCTTTAATTAAGGATTTCTGTTTAAGTGACAGGTAGTTAGGATTGTTAAGGGAAACCAAAAGAGAAAAAGTTCACCTCTGGTCCGAGGGAGAAAGAAGATCTGGCTTGTCTAGGGATTTTCGAGGCAGGAAGGGCTTGCATGGTAGGGCACCCAGGCCCTCCCCTCCTATCTTGACTCCAGACAGGACTCAACATAGGCTGCATACACAGCTAAGATGTGGTACAGCGAAAGAACATGATGCAGACCCAGCAACGGGAGAAGGCCCGAGGGCTGCACATGGGAGCAAGGGGCATGCTCTTGAGTCCGCCCCCAGGTGAGCCACATGGGTCCCCTTCGTCCATGAGCTGCATCAGGGGCTCCCTAGAGATAAAGCATCTGGTGTTCTTGCTCGGGCTGACTGGCAGACACCCTGCTAGCACAGGAGCTCCAGCCACTCAGAGGGGCGGATGTTCAGCATGACCATGTGTATGCACAGTCTGGGTGTGATGACCTCACCCTGTCGTTTAGAGGAAGGATTGGTCATTGGAGGGGACTGTGGCCCGCGAGGTTCTGTGGCATCCGGGAAAGCCAGCATGCACACAGGTTTTCTAAGGACAGCAGGCCTGCTGTCAGAACATTTGTCTATACCACTTATATCTTAGCCCACTTGGAAGGAGCCAAAGAATATTTAAATTAATGCACAATTTTATCACAAAAAGTCAATCCAAAACCTCAGTTTTGAGATTTGTTTGAGAAGGAGAAGAGTTGTGATCTGAAATAGGTGTTGTGTCCTTTTTTGTGGATTCCAGTGCTCCAGAAAGGGTATAGTTCGGGTATTCTGTTTTTCTTTTTCTCTATTTTTTGAGAGAGTGTCTCATTAAAATGCCAAGTTGTCCAAACTAGGATCAGATTTGCTGCCTAAGCCCTGTAGAGGGCTGGGGTTGTAGGTGTGTGCCACCACACTCCTGTTTTGTTTTTAAATGTATGAATTTGGAAATGGTACAACTTCTTTCTCTAAAAGGCCACAACAGGCTCTACCATCCTGCATCTCCATAAACCCCCATCACTCTCAGGCCAAACTAGTGAAGAAACATTCATCCAGCTTTTGCTTTACGAGAAGAGCTATGCCTGAGCCACAGCTCCATGGCAGGGTGCTTGCTAGTAGGCTCTGGGTTCAAAAAAGGAAGTGAGGGAACTTAAAATTTTTCCTCACCTTATATACCATGTACCTGTTATTTGATAAAGGATAAAATGTAGGTTAATACAATTTTAAATATTGCAATTAAAAAAATTAAGAATGGAAAAATAGCTAAAAAATGAGTGCAAGAGGCAACACTGAGGATTTTAAAAAGATGTACTCAAAGTATCAATCAAGATGATAAAGTATTGATGCAGACTGATACACCTTGAGGCTAGAGTACAGCAACTAGTAGCTTCCTTATGGATGTGTAACATTTAGGCCCTGTCTGTCCCACAGTAATTGTAGAACTATAGTCTAGAAGTCTTAAGTCCACAGAGGCCAAGTTGACAGTCTAAAGACTTGGAAGTGACACACGTTTTGCTCCTGGGCTCATCCCTCGAATATTCTGCTGGAATCTGACTCTCAGGGATGTAGGGTTAGGCTGGCCGAGCGGCCTTGTGCCTCCCTGCCTGACAGACATCCCTCTGGCTGAGAAGGCTTCAGCATTCTTGAATGTTTTCAGCTTGTGTAATTTTTGAAGCCACATCTCAAACTTTCTTCTTACATGTGCAGTCACCTTCTCATGGTGCTGTCAGTCCTCAGTAGCCCCCTGCTTGCCCCTTCAGGGAGCCTTTCACACCCTGGCTTGGGAAAGCACACTCTCCCCCTCACTAAGCTGTGACATCCTTAATTAAAACTGTGTGCCTTTTATTGCTGTCACCTGGGTAACTGACACATAATAAGCAGGGGTTTGACTTTTTTTTCAGTTCACTTGTATTTTTTTCACAGAAATTAAGTGCTGTGTAGGCTCATTTTCTTGAGTAGACTTCTAGCCGTTAGATGGAGGAGTGTGAGTGAAATCTGGCTGGGCAAAACTCTCTGCGGGGAGCAGACTTGGAAGGGGCCTTATCAGAAAGGATTTGGGGAGAGTTAGCAGGCAGTTACCTCTGCTGTGGGACTTGGCTGGCCCAAAGAGAACCAAGACACTGGAAAACAATCGAAGGTAAGAGCTGTTTGCCCACGGATTGCGAAGAGGATGATGGATTGATGTTCGTGCATTCATGCAGCATGGTTTATTGAAAGACTACTGTGAAGCAACAGATAAAAAGTTGAAACTGCTGTGATTAGGTTCACAGTCCATAGAGGAGTTAGACACTAAAGAAGTGGCAGGAATGGTGGCGCAAAATTGCAGTTAGATGAGGCGAGTCACGCTGGATCTCCAGCACAGCGCCAGCAGCTGACAGCGCACAGCTGGGAACTTGGAGATTGGTGGACAGACTGACCTCATGCTGTGTTCTTGCACACATGCAGGTACGAGGAAGCCTCTGGAAGTTATGGGTATGTTTATTACCTGAATTTTGGTGGTAGTATCAAACTGGGTGTGGTCGCACACGCCTGTAATCCCAGCACTGGGGAGGCTGAGACAAGAGGATTGCTGAGTCGGAGCTGCATAGCAAGACCTTGCACCAAATAAATGAGTAAATAAAGGTTATTTTTCAAGACAGTATCATAGTTGTATAGTTGTCTGAGTATCTCCCTACTCATACAATTGTATATATTAAACATAAGGATTTTTAATATACCGACTATATTTCAACATATTTCAACATTTCTTATGCATGTTTGTGGTATTGCCAGTGTATCACTGTGAGAATGTCAGTAGCCCCTAAAAAAATGTACAAACTTATCGCAACTCCAATAAATATTAGGGAATGGTGCCTGGGCTTTACTACAAAGCAGTTAAGCCAGAAACTTGGCATGGGACCCAAGATCAGAAAACTGTTTTATGTTTTCCAGGTAATTTCTGATATGCAGTAGCATTCTGAACCCACTAATAGAGAAAGAGATTTTTTTGGGGGGGAGGCTGTTTCAGGTTACATTAAGGGCAGGTCTGGTAAGGCATGAGGATCTGGGAATCGAACCACAGTATCCTGAGGCTGGCTGCCTTCACTTAGGCAGGCACTTAAACAATTGCACTAATGGGCAGGCCCCCTAGAGAAAGAGAAACAGAGTTATTTCAGATTTTTTTCTTTTTGAATCTAGATTGCTTTCATGTCATTTAGTGATGGGGGTTGGGTTGGGCAGAGAGTCAGACTTTGTACCTGTTTAACACTGCTCCTTTAAGCTTTGTATCACTATAGAATAGCTTTTAAAACTGATACGTTTCTTGCTGGAGGACTCATGCAGGGGCGGCGGGGACACAGTGCCACAGAGCACAGATGAGGCATCTCCTTCAGGCCTCAACTGTCTTCAGGGACTTCACAGTTCTCTTGGGCAAGTTGCATTGTCCCGTATGGGGCTATCTTTTTCAATTGTGATAGAAAGCCAACCTTTGTTCAGGCCGCAGAGGTCTTGTGAAACCCAAGAATGGAAGCACCTGGGCCTCGGGTATCCCTGGAACTCAGCTCCTCACTGGCAGGGCCACCTGGTGCTTTTCCCTGTGGTGGAAGCTTCCATGGCCTGGAGAGAGGTTGACTGCCTCAGTCCCATGCTGACCACCAGGGGAGCCTCTCACAGGTGGCCAGATTGGGAGAGGGCTGGGGAAGGGCTGGGCTCATCTTTTAGGTCAGAGAGCCCTGCCGAAATCGAGTAAAACATAGCATTTTGAACAGGGGTTTTAGTTTTTTAAAAAGTGAGTGGCTGGGGGACTCTGTTGGACAGACAGAAGTGTCACCTACGCATGGAGCACAGGAAAAATCAGTGCACAGCACCGCAGATGGTATGTGTGGAACAATGCCCTAAGCCCCCAGGAGGAAGGTTGCTCTGCGATGGTTTGTGTCCAAACAGTCTGCAACTGCTGCCTTGGGGGCGAGGGGTGCATGCAGGGTACTTAGCAAACAGCCAGCCACCGCTGCTCCACACCCCAACAAGCTGGTGGTGCAGGAGACTAGTTTGGTTTGCATTGTCAGAATGCACAGGAGGATCGTGTTGATGGCCTTGGCAAGTTCCATGGCACTGGCAGCCATCTAACCAAGGCCAGAGAGACGCTTCTCAGGCTTCCCAGAAAGCAGAAGCCTGGAGGATTACATAATCAGGGAGTCTGACAATTCCTTAGATTTTTCTTGTGTTATTTGGTGCTTTTCTCAATCTTGCTTAACTCAGATTCACAAGATGGTAAATATAGCCAAGTGCCTAAAAAAAAGCATGTGTTCATTTTTCCTGTCAGAATTGTATATGAGGGTTCGCACGTGTACACACACACACACACACACACACACACACACACGCACACACGTACACATGCACTCACTGCACTGTTCTTTTAAATTAATTTGATTTCTTCACTTAAATTACCTGAAGCAATTCATAATGTGAAACATCTTCCCCACAGGTTTCCAATTTTTATCAGATTGAAATTTTTAAAAGCGTATTTACAAAAAACAAAACAAAACTAAACAACTATATTAAGCCTCTTACTGGAAGAAAAAAAGTCACTTTTGGACAGAGACCAGCCTAAAGCAATTATAGCTCAAACTGATTTTCCTGGAAAAGCTGAAAATGTAGTTCAGTAAAGGAGTGCCTTGGCCACTTCACAGGTCAACCCTCAGGAACTGGCAAGCTCAGCCTAAATATCTTGCACTTCAGTGGCTTTCAGATTGCCTGTTTCTTGTTTAACAACAGAGCTTGTTAAAATGCTGATTCTGGGCCTCTGGCCAGTAGATCTACAGCAGACCTGAATGGTTTCTAAAGAAACTGTTCAATTAACTCAGAAAGACAAATGCAGAGATTTCTAAATCAATAGGACTAAAACAGGAATTGTGCTGGAGAAATGATCTACCCACTTCCAAAGAGCTACCTGGGTTATGCTTTGGGACAACCTTGGTGAAAAGCATGGAGCCATCTTCTTTGTCTTTATTTTTACAAGAGTATCAATTAGAATTAAAACAAAAAATTACAAGCGATACAGAATTTCATTCAACAAAGTCATCTGAATTTCACAGTATTTGTTATAATATATAGTGTTGTCTTCCAACCAGTTATTCATATTATCAGATATATGCATGTTAAAATTGGAAGAAGAAAGTAAAAAAGAAAGAAATGCATAAGAAATTAAGAGGAAAAAATACAACTAATTAAAAAAGGAGAAAAAAATTATTATCTGCTCCTTTCCACAGACCAGCAGAAATGCACAGTACAGTTGTCCAAATCATCCCGCTTACATACCTAGATAAATCTCTTTCTCCCACTCCTTCTCTTGTCCTTCTCCTCCTCAACTCAGTAACTCCTAAATAAGTTCATTTCCTTTTCTCAGTATCTATTGTACCCTTCAGGTTCCATTTTCCTCTTTCAGGTTCTCACACTAAGGAGACAATGTGATGTTTGCATATGCAGGTCTGATTTATTTCACTTCAGAGGATGTCCTCTGGTTGCATCAATTTACTGACAAAAGACTCCAATTTATTCTGTGTTATAGCTCAATAATACTCCGTTGTGTAAAAAATACCACATCTTCCTTATCCATTCTTTAGTTGATGGTTATCAGGGTTGTTTCCAGGATTTAGCTATGACAAATTGTGCTGCTATGAACATGGGTGCACATATATTGCTGCAATATGAAGTTTTCAGTTACCCAGGAAGGGAATACCTGACTTGAATGGGATCGCCAATCCTAGCTTTTTAAGCAATCGCCACACTGATTTATTTCCATAGTGGTTGTACCAGTCTGTACTCCCACCAATACTTGCAGGGCCCCTTTTCCCCTCCAGCCCCTCCAGCATTTGTGATTGGCTGACTTATTGATGTTAGCCCTTCTTTCTGCAGTGAGATTGAATCTCAGTGTTGTTTTAATTTGCATTTCTTGGATGACCAATGATGTTGAACATTTTTTCATATATTTACTTGCCATTTGTATTTATTTCTCTGAAAAGTATATATTTATCTCAAATACCCATTTTTGGATTGGGTCTTCGAATTTGGAGGGCCTTATTTTAAAAATTTTTTTTGTATGTTTATAGACCTTTGTTGGAGGCATGGCTAGCTATAATTTTTTCCTAGTTTATGGGTTTTCTTTTTACTCTGTTGAAGATTTGCTTTGAAGTGCAAAAACTTTTCAAAAGATGACATACCAGTTCTTGATTCTTTGAAGTATTTCCCATGCAGTTTAGTTTTTGTTCATGAACTCTCTACCTAACTCTCTGTCTTTAAGATTTCTATCTACATTTTCCCCCAGGAGACGTAGTGTCTCTATTTTAATATTTAAATCTTTGATCCATTTTGACTATAGCTTTGTGCAAGGTGATAGGCATGGGTTTAATTTAGCCTTCAGAATGTGGAAAGCCAGTTCTATGAGAAACATTTATTAAAGAGGCTATCTTTCTTCCAGTGAGCATGTTTGGCCCCTCTATCAAAGACAAGGTGACTAAGTGTGCTTGCAGTTATGTCTAATTCTTCTAAACTGTTCCTCTGATCTTCAGGTCAGTCTCTATGTCAGTACCATGCTGATTTTATCATAGTAGCTTTACAGTATAATTTCAGGTCAGGGATTGTATTAGCTCCTGCCTTTCCTTTATTTCCCATGATTGCTTTTGATATTCTGGGTCTCTTCTGCTTTCAAATGAACTTAAGGAAAGTTCCTCTGGCTTGCACAGAGCTGTCCTCATGGGTATACCTTTGAGCAGACCACTGTCTTTGGATCTCAATTTTGTTTTCATTAACAGAAAATCAGATAGTGTTTTAGTCCACTCTGATTACTATAGCAAAGTATCAAAACCTGCATGTCTCATAATTGACAGAAATGTATTCCTTATGGTTCAAGAGACTGAGTCTAAGACTGAGACACCAGTGGGTTCAGTGTTTGGTAAGTGTCCCCTTCCTGGTTCACAGACTTGGAGAATTTGTCTTCTGAATGCATGTGTTCTCCCATGGCAGAAGTGGCAAGCTGCTGCTCTGAGGCAGTTTTGTTTTGTTTTTGAGACAGTCTCACTTTGCCCTTTCTGCTTCAGCCTCCTGAATGCTGGGGTAACAGGTGCCACCATGCCCAGTTAAGGCCTCTTTCATGTGGGCACAATTCACCCATAGGAGCTTTCTCCTCATGACTTAGTCATTCCCCACAGGTCCTACCTCATGATCTTATCCCTTTGTAGATTAGGGCTTTAATGTTTGATTTAGAAATGCATCGACATTCAGAGATGATATCCATGGCTCTTGTAATCCTTGGTGAAGCCCACAAAATTCTTTAATCTTTTCTCCATGAAAAGATTACTTCTGCAAGTCTAATCCCTTTTTGTCCTCCCCTCTCATGTTGGGAATCAACATATCACTAGTATGTGTGGAACACTATGATAAGTGTCGGTTCCTTTGTCAAGCTATTATCATAAATGTAATCATTGTAAAACCCTTGGAGAGAAGTGACATTTTTATCTTACAAAAAATGAAACTGAGGGGTTGGAGAGATAGCTTAGTGCTCTAGGCACTGACCAGTAATCTCCAGTAATAAATGTGGTGCAGGCCCCAGAACTCTGGGAGCACCACGCTGGCCACCAAAACTGGTCATGGTGGTGTATGCCTTTAATCTCAGGACTGGGGAGGCTGAGACAGGAGGGTCATTATGAGTCCAAGCTGCATAGTGAGACTCTGTACCAAATAAATAAATTTTAAAAATAAAAAAAATAACAAAACTGAGGTACATACAGGTGAAATAGCTTGCTCAAAGTCACATGATTAGCAATAAACCTTGGATTTGATCTTGGTCTCTTTAACCTTTGTGGCCAGGTTTCTTAATCCTTGAACTGCTGGCATTTAGGTCAGATCACTATTGTGGAGGGCTGTCTTCTGCACTGTGAGATGTTTGTCAGCATCCCCGGCCTCTACTCCCTCATTCACATTTTAAAAACTGTCGCCAGGAGTTACCCAATGTCAGCTGGAGGAACAAAGTCACCCTTAGTGGTGACTCCCTACTGTGCGGCTCACTGTGTTCTGCTACATTTATGCTCACGTGTGTCCCCATTATAATGAACCTGTATTAGTGGGGCAAGCATATCAAAGCCTCATAAGTCTCCTGGGAAGAAGAAGAGATGGGAACCATGTTTGCAAAGTGCTGTGTGTCCCAGCAAAGGATTATAGCGTGGGAAGACATGTGAGTTATCTCCAGCTTCGCTGTTCCTTAAAGTCATAACTTCCAAGAGTTCCTCTGTGGGGCTTTCCTGTGATACAGTTGAATGACTCCCAAATCTAGCTTTAAAAAATGGCATAAATGTGTTGTCCTTTTGAGAAACCTGCTGTTCAGCCAGACCCATGCCAACATACTTTCCAGTTGTGTAACGTCTGCAGGACCAAGACAGGAAGAAACACGGCTGGGCGTAAATGGGGTTTCAGGGTAGCAGAGCTGTGCTTAGGGAGACTGCTCTGTGGCGTGGCTAACAGAGGGGAGGGAAGACAACAGGAAAGGAGCAGTGTTTCACTGCTGCTCTGCTTTGGTTTTCTGAAGTATGTGACACAGTTGCTAGATGGTGTTTTTGTACCTATGAAATCCAGTACTGGGAAAGTTCCCTCTTGGTCCAGTCAGGAGGGGCATGAGCTCCTGCAAAGGGGTTGTTCTCACCAGAAATTCTGTTTACTCTGATGGCCTACACCGCAAGGATGGGATTACAAAAGCCCTTAACATAAATAATAGCAGTGCTGAGCTTCATGGCTCCGAGGCTAGTTTATCTCCTGAGAAAGAAAACAGGGTTGGAATCTTGGTCTCAATATGAAAGTTTCCCAAGGGCATCTATATAGTTAGTTCATGTTTAAGTGTCAGGCAGTTGGATGACATTTTGCCCAACTAACTACTCATCTGGAGAGGGGTGCCAGCACCCAGAAGCCACTCAGGGGTTTAGGGCATACACAGACAGTAGCACTGGTCACAGGTATCACGAGAGCTCCAGCAGGAGTGGAAGTCTGAGGTCAGATAGAGGAGGTGAAGGGAACTTAGCTGGGTAAGAGGGGGCACATTATGGACAGGCAGAGGCGCTCAGCGAGGATGCCTGGATGGCAGATGGGTACAACCAGGCTGGCTGGGGTGGGGGTGGGGACAGGGCAGGGCATGGTGGGCACGTGCGGACTGTGCAGAGCTGTGAAGAATGCTGCAGTCTGAGCTGCTTTCGGGTTCCCTATCACACGCGACTTCAAATATACCCAATTCCACACTGAAGTAATTCATAAATACTGCTCAGTGGAACTGCAGTTGACTAACGGTGTTTGCATTTCTATTTTGAAGTTTTCCTTTCCATTTCAGAACATGGGGTCTTAATCACTCTGTTCACTCCTGGGACACTGTACCTAACACCCACAGCCTGAGGAAAGAGGGTTATTTAGATTCGCGCTTCAGTCCATGTCACCTGGCTCGAGGCAGAGGGACACGGTGGATGAGGAGCTGTTCATGTCCAGAAGCGGAAGCAGAGAGGAGGGGAGAGGGTCTGCACAGGTCATGTTGTAGAGACCTGCTCGCCCAAGCCCCATATTCTATCAGGTGGCCCCAGCGTCATCCTACCGTTAAGTCACCTTGGAAAAGCCCTGCCATGATAGCATGAGGCCTGGGGTGGGCTGCATTCCCGATTTAATAGCAACAGCCATTAAATCTTACTTTCAGTAGCAAACACTTCAATGGGGTCTTAGAAAGCCAGGGGTCACTTGGCACTCTGTTTGTAGACCTCAGTGATGAAACAGTCTTGACCTCTGCCCCCTCAACCTCAGAACTGGGAAAGTCACCCCACATTAACTCTCTCTTTTCCTTCCCTCTTGAGTTTTAGCAGCATTTGTGATGGCTCAGCCAGAGGCTATTTCCTAGCTTCTTTTGCAGTAAGTTGCAGCCATGTGACCAAAGTTTTCTCCCCCACTGGGCTGTGGGCAGGAGTGATACATGGAATTTTTAGGTCGCATCCCTTAAAAGCTTGGCTGCCCTCGTTCTTTCTGCTTCATCTCAGTGGGCTGGAATTTGGACATGGGAAAGGAATAAACAGCTCTAGCCAGGTTGACAAGGAGAAGATGTGGTGTGAACCAGTCACCCCAAGGACTTGGAATGTGCATCTGAGCCTGAGTCATTTCCAACACATACCCAAGGGGTTTGATGCTGCTGTCCAGGGATTATACCCACTCCTGTAGGGTAGGTGGAGTAGCAGGTAGAAGACATTTGTCTTGAGACCCACCTTGTGGGGTGGATCTGCCTTCTACCAGGATGGCTCCTCCACCCCACTGGAGAGAGAGAGAGGCTATCTTGTTTATCTTGCTGAGCCACTGTGGGTCTGATCTCCTTGTTACAGTGGTTTCTGCCACAGCAGCTGAGCCAGACAGATGAGGTTACACTTTACCAAGGGAGGCGCAGCACCCTGGCAGGGCATGGGGCCAGCAGCACTGCTTGGAGCCCAGTTCTGCCACAGCTTAGTGGGGTGAGCTGTCATTTAACCTCTTTGCAATTGCTTTCTCATTAGACAGATCTGGAGGACAAGGTCTTCCATGGGCCATTTCCTTTTTGCACTATGTCCACAAGCCCCTGCCTGATGGCCGTCACAATGCTTGTAAGATCCTGTGGGCCACTCTGGCTTTGTCTTCTGGACAAAGTGAGACCTGGCCAGAGGCAGCTGTGTGGCAGAGCGTGGCTGGGACTTGGATGGCAGGCTGAAGTGTGCTACAGTGAACTCCTGCTTCTCCAGCACGGGAGGGCAGAGCAGAGGGTGGGAAGAGAGGAGGGGGTAGACTTTGGGTCAGTGACAAACTTCCAATTGTCACATTCTAGTAGCATGAAACAACTTAGGCATTTCAGACTTCTAAGTTTGAGTCTGAATTTCCCATTATTATGAAAGTATACTTCCCAAGTTAGGAGGATAGAACATATTTATTGGTTCCCTAGTCTAGCTTCTGAATGTAGGCTGTCTAGATGTAGAGGGTATAGACTTCCATTTAACTGCTGCTCTGGTCTGCAAATCTAAGGCCTAACTATCTTGTAAGCCAGCATGATGGTTATGTGAAACAGTAGAGGGGAAACATTAAAGAGAATACTTGGTATGTCCTCAACAATAGCAACAATGAGCTTATGATCCTCTCAAGGGTAGCAGAGGCCATTGAAGCATTTTTTTTTAAAGGAATATAAAACTACTTACTGCTCACCATTATTTGCAATAAAGTAAACAATATACATTAAGGTAACATTCTGACTACTATAGAGGTGTTTTCCTGGCTTCTGCTGAAAACGGTAACCCAAATACTGAAAAGACTGAGCCTACATATGAGGAACAAATTGGGGTCAAGAAATAACATGCAGGTCAGTGGTTTAGATTCCAAGTTTGTCCACTCATTTATTCTAGGTCCTAGGTTGTGAACACCTCCAGCCACTCAGTAGATTTCCGAGAGCTAAGTCTTGGGACGCACATGAATCTTGACTTTTGAGTGCAGATTTCAACTTGCTGTGAAGTAATGAGTCTTGAGGAATTTTTAATATTCTCTTGTTAAGTCTTCCTTAGGGAATTCAAACTAACCAAGTTTTGACTTGCTTCCTTATTCAGGTGGGAAAGTTGTTGGTAGAGACAAGAATTTTTTTTTTCTCTTTTTAAGACATGGTCTTGCTATGCAGTTCAGGCTGGCCTTGCGCTCACTTTGTAGCCCAGGCTGGTCTTGAACTCCAGCATCCTTCTACTTCAGCCTCTCAATTGCTGGGATTATAGGCATGCACCACCATGCCCAGCTAGAAGGACTTTTTTGGAGGGGGATTTTTGGAAGTAAATTGCATTTTTGTGATGAAAGACAGATGCAGATTCTGATATGGCTGCTTTGAAAATATCTCCTTTAAATTGTTCAATTAACTGCAAACCATCTATTTAACTGAAAAGGTTATGGCTTCAGGAAACTTTCTGTTTAACTAGAAGTGATTTCTTAGGTTGCTCAAAATGATGGTGTCTCAAGCATGAGGTTATCACCCATAGTTTTTGTTTGGTGAATGTTTAAAAACAACAAAACCCACTTACATAAGTTTTTTTTTTTTATACACACACAAACAAAAAACTCAGAATGGTCCTTAAGCATATGAGCTAAAACATGAGTTCTGATTTGGATTATGGGCCATTCCCCCCAACATTTAGAGAAGCAGAGGAGATGTATCAGGCTGCCAAATGCTCTTTTCTGGAAAAGAAGCAACTACAAAAGCTTTATTTATTTGTTCAAAGTAACCAGTGCTATAGATGTAAAACAAACAAAATGCAAGAACTCCCCCAAATACTACTTTTAAAATGGATATATTAAACTTGATTTTCATTAGAATATTTTTCCATACTAGTAAATAAAAACCAAGATATATATATATATATATATATATATATATATATATATATGTGTGTGTGTGTGTGTGTGTGTGTGTATTTATATAATATATATAATATATTATATGTTATATAAATGATGTAAGTTATTGAGTTTCGTCTTCTGGACAAGAATGCCAAGGTTAACATTCTGACTACTACAAAGGTGTTTTCCTGGCTTCTGCTGAA
>PVKA01006403.1:0-10593 GCA_004027165.1 Ctenomys sociabilis
AATGTATGAATGTTACTGAGTTTTAAATTGAAAAATATTAAAATTGCAAGTATCATAAATATTTTACCATGATTAAAAAAATAGTGGTATACTCCTATAGTTTTAAATATTTAAGAGGCTCAGACAGTAGGATGACTTGGGTCAGTCAGGGGTTAGGGGCAGCCTGAGAGATATAGCAAGGCCTTGGAAGAAAAGGAGGAAGAGAACAGGAAGGAGAAGATGGAGGCAGGAAGAGGATATGGGGATGTAAGCGGCAGGGAGGAGAAACAGTATAAAGAAGCAGGCAGCACAAGGAATCTGATGAAAGCCAGGGAAATGGTCTGGTTTCATGGATGTATAAAACTGCCAAAACTCATCCAATTAAATAGATTCATTTAATTGTATAAAATTATTGCTCAATAAAGTTGATGAAGGGGAAAAAAGATACCAGCAAATTAGCAAGTGTATAATTTATGCCTCTCTTTCCTCCCATCCCACATTCAATTCTACCAACCTTAGTAGCTTTCTTTTCCATGGGAAACAGGAGAGGAATAAAAAAGTAAAGGGGAGAAAAATCCATTCATCCAATATTCAGGAAATGTTGATTTCATCTGCTGCTCTAGTAACGCTCAGTGTTACAGATATAAGGATGAGCACAGAAAACTATGCTTTGATACAGTAAAGTGATTTATCTGGTCTCACAGAGAGTAAATGATAAAACTCAATTTGCAACCACTGCCTCAGGTGGAAGTCTTCACTGATATATTCAGCACCAACTTTCTCCACAAGTGGGATTTTCCCAGGCCTATATAACACAAGGGGAAATAATGATAGGCAAAGCCATGACCAATCAAAATAACATGTGGAATATAGGTATTTCCATTCACATTTAAAGACTACTTGCAAGAGATGCCAAAACCTTTGGCTTTAGAAATGTCTTCTTCACTTCATGGTTGAGGATAGAGATTAAGAGCATAGCTCCAGTATCAAACTTCCCAGGTGTCAACCTGGCGCTACAATCTGATATGTCCTTTCTTCAGTTTTCTCAACTTCTAAACAAAGATTATAACTGCATTACCACCTCTAAGGGCTTTCGTGATAAAAAGTTGAATAATGGATATGAAGCACTCAACACAATGTTAGGGGCATAGGTAATACATACCTGCAGCCCTAGCACTCTGGGAGGCTGAGTAGAAACACAGCCTGAGCAAGTTAGCATGACTCTGCCTCAAAGCAAAATAATAAAAAGGGCTGGGAATATAGCTCAGTGCAAAATCCCAGGCTTCAATTCCCAGTACTGGAAAAGAAACACAGGAACAAAGGAAGGCAGGGATCTGAGAAGGGAAGATATTTTCAATAAGTATTAGTTTCCTTCTTTACAAGCTTCATCTGCAGTAACTAGGTACAGAAAGTTTAGAGTTACCTGCAGAAAATGAAAATGAAAATTTTGGTTTCTTAGGCAGTGGTCTGTATTCACTGGTATTTTCCTTCCTTCTTCTCATCATCTCCTTAAAATGAATTATGATTCTTGAAACATAGTTTTTGTATCAAAAATATACAAATGGACATAGAGAGCAAGTAAGTAGATAAAAAGTATTCTGTATCATCTGCCATCAGTGAAATGCAAGTGAAACCAACAGTGAGCTATCACAACATGTCCATTAAAGTGGCCAGAATCCCGAGCATGGGGAGTCACAATGCTGCGAAGCCTGAAGGCCACCAGAAACTCTACCTTCTGGTGAGAGTGCCAAGCCACTTGGGAAGATGGCAGCATCTCAACAAAACCAAACATACTTTTACCCCATGATTCAACAATTCCTCTTATTGCTATTTACTTCAAAGAATTCAAAATAAATTTCTACACAAAAACTCTCTGCAACTAACATTTATTGAAACTTTATTCCTAACTGTCAAAACTTGGAAAAACAAACTATGGCACATCCAGACAAAGCAATACTACTCAGCATGAAATATAAGTTGTCAAGACATGAATGAAAAGACATGCAGAAACTTTAAATATACTTTTATTTCTTTTCTGAAAGAAGCCAATCTTGGATTACTGCATACTACATCATTCTAACTTTATTATATTCTGCAAATAAGCACTGATTGCAGAGATTATAGAAAAGATGAATATATGAGGCACAGAGGCATTGGAGAGTAGTTAACCTATCCTGTATGATGCTACCAGGTACTTACATTATCAAATATATCCGTCCAAACCCGTAGAATGCACAACACTAACAATGAGTCCTTCTGTACATTATAGACTTTAGGTGTTAGTGTGTTGATGGGTAACAAAACTACCAAAAGTACCACTATAACAAAAGTCCCTCTGTGTAAGGGTGGAGTGTGGTGTTAATAACAGTGGGAGGGACGGCAGAGTAAAGCACCTGGATAGGTAGCACACAGCAGCCAGGGAGCAGGCCATGGCAGCCCCACTCCCGGGGCGTGTGGAGATGGTTATGAGACTGGGCGTCATTGCACATACCTATAATCCCAGCACTTGGAAGGCTAAAAACAGGAGAATCACTCCAAGTCCAATCTACATAGTGAGACCCTGTAGACCCTGTCCTAAATACAAGAAGAAAAAACAGTAACAATGGAAGGAAATACAGGTATGAGCAGGCATATTTCTATACATTTTCTAATTTTGTTATGAATCTAAATTCTATTAAAAATTATCTATCAAAAACACTTTGAATACGAGAAGCAAACTCTAGTCAGTAACCTGCAGCAGTACATTACCTTTTGAAGTAATAAATGATTTACCTGTCTTGGGCAGAATTGGTCCCTTTTCCCAGCTGTCTTGTCTTAGAGGCAATAAAAATGTTATATTTCCTCAAGTACTTGGAAGATTCTTCTTGAAAAGCCAGGAAGAGAAGCTTGAGAAAGTCTTTGTATAACTAAGTATAACAGATGGCAGAATGAAGGGCTATATAAAAACATTTTTCTGTTCTACAGAACTTAAATCATAGAAGCTCAGGAAAGCAAAACCATTATTATTAAGGAAACATCAAAAATTGTTGGAAATTTTTTAAATTATACAGTACATTCAAGGACTTCTAAGTATAATAAAAATGTACAGAAAATGTTTCTTACAGTTAACAAAGGTATCTATTTACCTATTCAACACTATACCTCTAATGAACTCCAAATTCACTAGTGGGAGAAGTAACTAAGAAAGGCATTGAAATCTTTGCCTATGATCCTTTAGCTAAGTCTGGCAGCATACTTTTAAAAGCTAGGTTTTCCAAGCCAGCAGGACCAGGGATAGCAAAACACAGGCACTTAGGAAGAAATGAGGAACTAATCAAACTTCAAATGATGGTCAACATTCCATACTAAAAGGAGAACTATAAGTTACAATTAACTAAATTTATCTAAAAAATGTACAATGATCTGATCAACCTGAGATGCTTCACCTCCTGCTACTTCACTGGCATAAGGATTTTTTACTCACTAGCAAGTGAGCTGGCAGCCAACAGGCCCACTCCACCGTGGCGGGCCTACCACAAGGAGCCACATGGCAGGCAGCTGGGGGCCCAGCAGCCCACTTGGATGGGTTCAGCTGGAAGCAGCCGAATACAGCAATCAGACCCAAGCCAGGTCCTACCGCTTGAGTTCAGCAGATCCAGACACTGTGAGCTGAGGCGTGCTGCTTTGCACAGTCACTCCCAGACTGATGCTCAGACCTACAGGAACACCCCCGTGGCACAGAGGTGGCAGCAGGGAACTGGTAGAGAACTAGTCTGCCTGGGAGTCTAGGTGCATGAAGGGAGGTGCCCAGACAGAACTCAGGGGAACTAATTTAAATACAAATTCCCAATTTACAATCTGCTTTGTTATATAGCTGTAATGTTTGTTTCTAGGGTCTAAAGTACAAACCTATTCGATAGAGAAGTTTGTCAATTTCTAAATTTTACTACCTGTTATTAGTATTGCTAATTGTACTCCTGTAAATAGGAAACCATATTTGCCTTTACCGCTTGTTGTCCCTTGAGTAATGCTTGGGAGATGCTTGGGTAATAACCTCACCAAACCCTACACTGAAGGATGGAGGACAGTGTCAAATGGAAACAAAGTGTTTTTGAGAGCGAAAAAACACTCTCAATCAATAAAGAAGGCAAAATCTTGGGACACACACAAAACAAGAATCTCTGACACAGGAGAGATACCTAAAAAAACAGTCTTTACAGAGAGGTTCTGACTACAGTGATAGAGACACCTACTATCAAATTTTCAAAAAAAAGTATCACAGAACTCAAAAAGTTGTCACTGAAATAGAAAATAACAAAAAGAAGGATCAAATTGCAATCTTGTAATGAAACAACTGCAGAATGGTAGAGAGGAAATAAGATCAGAAATAAACTCACAGGTTAAAAAAAAAGAAATGATAATTACAATGAAAAATTACTAAGCATTTCTAAAGAAGACACTGATAAAAAAAATAAAGGAAAATAGAAAACTGATGGAAACCTTGAAAGAGCAATATAGGAAATAAATAAATAAAATGCATTAGCAGATTCAAAGAAATTAAAAGCTCCATTAAAAGTTGGCAAAACCGTTTGAATGAAAGTGAAGATAGACTTTTAGACATTGAAGACACCATTGAAGCTAGTGAAAAGGGAAAATCTCTTAGAAACAACTAGGATCCAGGAAATAATTCAACAGCTGCAAGATGATGTAAACATGAACAACATAAGACATCAATGAGAAAGGAGGCGGCAACACAGATGACAACACAAACACCATACAAAGAACATGGGCAGAAGTCATACCAGAAAACTCCCCAAAATGGGGAAACAGTCTGACATTCAGGTAACCAAAGAACATAGAACTTCAAATAATATCAACCCAATTAAAACCACAGCCAGACATATAATAAAGATCCGAGAAATTTAGCAAAAGACAACATATTAAGAGCTGCTAGAGAAAAGAAACGGATCATATTCAAAGGAATACTCATCACAATAACAGCAGATTTCTCCTCACAAACCATCAAGTCAAGAACATGGAGCAAAGTACTTAGGTCCTACAAGAAAACAAATTCCAACTCAGACTGATATGCCCTGCAAAACTTTCAAATTTAATGGAGAACTAAAATACTTCCATGACATAGAACTAAAGAAATTCATGACAACCAAAGCAAGTAAGTTGCACTAACATTCATTAGATCAGTGTTGTACGTTCTTGACAACCTAAAGTAAAGCAGTATGTCTCATACCTGAAAATGAGGAACACAGGGCTTAAGGAAAAATCACTGTTCATTCCTTTTAAAAAATCTTAAATTTTCTGAAATGCTTCAAAAAAATACGATATACTAATTCTGTGACAATATTTCATCTCCTGGAACCTAATTAGAAAAACTAATGAAGAAATGTGTTCCTTGCAGAAGCCAGCTTAAACTGGAAAGAATCTAATTACTAGCACTATTTGCTAAACAACAACCATTTATACAGTGACAGAAGGCATTTAAACATTAATATGAAAGCTAAAGTACAGGAGATGGTACAAAGTACTTAAGATATAATTTCAAATTTGCCAATATTAAAATACTCCAGAGATCCCTAAATATATTGCTTTACTTTTTTAAGTTGCTTTTAAATGTATGTGTGTATATGAGAGAATATTTCAAGAAATTTTACCTGATCTGAATTATGTCTTAACACTGAGTATTTTTCATTAAATGTTACAAATCCCAAAGCAACAGAATATTTTCTTTGATATCTGGAAATAAATTTAAAATGAAAATCAGTAAAGAAGCTGACTCTTGCTTCACTTTTAATAAATTTTTATAACCCTTCAGTCATTAGTAATTTGGAATACATTATTTCTCCTTTAGGTATCATACTTACTGACAAAGTTTCATTTTGATTTATTTTTTCCTATTTGCAGAAATAGTCCTATCTTAACCACTTCCTCACATGAGACACAATATCCAACAGCTACAATTTAGAGGAGAAAAGCTTTGTTTTAGTTTTTAAAGGATTCAGTAAATAGTCTGCCAGCTCCAGAGCAGGAAGGGCACAGTGGAAGGGTCTGGAGATAGAAAGCTGCTCATATCATGGTGGCCAGAAACCAGCAATTCAAGGGTGAAGCTGGGAGGGAGATATATCCTCCTTAGGGACATTTCTCCAAAAGCCAGGCCCCACTTCCAACTGCTTACTCTGTTGGCGAGTGTACATTCCCCAATAAATCGACACCTGGCTTCTGAGTCTATAACGGTTTGGGGGACATTCTAGATCTAAACCATAACAATTTGAACTAAAATTGAAATCTGAACCCTGGCATAATCACTTAGCTCTCAGAATCAAGGACCCACTAATCTTACTGTTATTTTTCTAAGCCAGGCAATCAATACCAGGGAAGATGGTTACTTTTCCATACTGCACCTAAAAATATAAATTGGCTTAGTGTGCAGTATTGGCTGCCTAATTAGTATCCTTTTCTGCCTTTTCATTTCTAACTGAATTCTGGGTTTAGTAAGGAATTTACCTTCATTAGAGACATGTTAATTGCTTTCATACTCTTAATGATAGAATTAACAGATGAAGACAGTCATCTCAAGATATGTGAGTGGGGATAATGGGTACCATATAAGTATTTCACAAAAGAAAACATTTTTATGCACACTCTTTTCAGATAAAATATGTGGTATGGTAATTCTCATCAAGTATAATAAAGTATAAAAATGTTAAATGTTAACTTTAATACACACTAAAAATAAAACCCCAGAACCAGTGGTTTGAAATGGACCTTTTGGTTTGCCATTAAATGAGAATGCACTTGACTGACTGATTCTATTACAAAAATGCTCATTGCCTGAGCAAGAGATTATGCTACTTAGAGTTTTAAACTGGACTGAATGAACTTCAATTTCTCTTCATGGAGAGAAAATAGGCCATAATATTGGAATCTAAAAATACTAATGAGGAAAGTTAACTGGCGTTTCCATCTTCCTCAGGATCTCAACAATCTTGAGGCAAAATCCTTCATAGTTCTTCAGCTGAAGTTACACAAGGAACTGTTCATTGGAACTGAGAATCAAGAAAGGCACTTCATTCACCTACATGTGATTCATGTCACTGACTTAGCATAACATAAAAATCAGACTCACTTTTTATGCCTAAGAAGAAAAAAGCCAACGAGTAATTCCCTGAGACTATAAAGAGGTCAACTGCTGATTTATGGGTCCTTTCAGTCCATCACTTGAGAGTGATTTGACCTTTTCAAGCAAGAAAAATAATTATGAGGAGGAGCATGGAAACATACTGAATTTAGGGCACCTTACCAAAGTGGGTGTCATATAACTCTTGCATCAAGGAAAAGTCTGAATGTTGCTACCAGAAAATTGCCTAAGTGATAATGACTTGATATATTTGGTGGGCATTCTGACTTACTTATAATTTTCCCAGTTATACATACTAGTCAGTTTTGACTATTAACTAACACAGGAACAACTATATAATCTTGGCAACAAAAATATTCACACAGTAAAATATTTCATGTTTGAAAATGAATGCTATTTTGTTTGTCAAAGAGATGTCATCTTCACAGTGAAATTATAATCTCTTGGAAATGCCTAGTCAACCTCAAATGTTCAATAGTTTTAGCAAATTCTTGCTGAATTAACAAGTATGTTTTTAAAATAGTAAAATAATTTTAGAATAGACAACATAGATTCAATAACTAAATACTAGCAGAAAATAACTCAATAAAGCAATACAGGCACTAAATTGGAAAACATACAGTAAAACATACTGCTTTCCTATCTCTAAACCCACTATTTCTTTTGTTCTTAATCCCTGTGTGAAGTATCTCTATATCAACAGGTGACTGCCAGAAGGAACACAAGACCCCCACTAGTTTACTTTGATAGGACTCTGTATATACTAATCCTCATGACTATCATTTATTTTTCTGAAAGAATACCACATAAGGTCAACAGAAGAAAAAGGCACATGGGGAAATGTGTGAAGGAAACCAAGTGGAAGCTTTCAAGTGTCCTCTCCCAGTGGACACACAAGAGGCACTTAATTCCTCCATCAAGGAATAGTGATAATGTGTGTGCGAAATGCTGTCAGACAGGGAAGTTTTTTAGATACTCAGTACCCAGGATTCTTATTAGAGGCCAATTACACAGGCAGTTTCTATTTAATTCTACACTCCCAGAAGGATAGCAGATGTTCAGCATAAACCATATTATTTATACAAACAGTTTGGGTACACTGAACCACCCTTACTAGATATGAGAGAAACTCTCCTGAAATCTAAGTTGCCAAGATATCAGCCAGGGGCTAACCAGAAAGCAAGTCCTGAAAAAACTTTTTTAAAATTTATTTATTACAGGGTGGCTCACTATGCAGACTCATAGTGATCTCCCTGTCTCAGCCTTCCCAGCATTGGGATTATAGACATACACTACCACACTCCCAGAGGCCAGCAGGACAACCAGGGCTCTGGGGTGGGCCTAGAATATGGTACTAGGCATCAAATTCAGGATTTTGTGCCTTCCAGACAGGTGTTTACATCACCAAGCTATCTCCCAGCCCACGTCTTTTTAAGGAATAAAATTAAGGCCTGCTATGTCAACCCACTGCTGTTCATGCCAGAAACTAAAAAAAATCTCAATTTCCATTTAACATTATCCTTCTCTCTTGAAAACCATCTTATCAGTTTTGCTCCTTAATAACCTACACATTGCCCTCCATCCTCACTACCCACATGTTAAGCCAGCCTCTGCCATCTCTTCCTTGAACCACTGCAATAACTCCTACCTAGTCTCTATCCTTTACAAGTTCTTCACTTGCTAAAGATGTTGAAGTCTTCACACTACTTTCACTTTCCTACAAATAGCAAAACAGCCTTTTTCTGATGTGCCCAAGTGAAGGGTTCACTCTCATTTCTCAATGTTGTCTCCTTTTGCACAGTCTATTCCAGTTAAAGAAACAATTTCCCACAATTCTCAGAAGGCATTGTCCTGGGTCTCTCCTTTGCTATCTTGTATGTACTACTTATTTTCTCTATATGGAAGGATTTCCTACTTTCCCTGATCTAAGTAGGTATCTTTTTGACTTTAGCTGAGCCATATACCCAGATCATCTCCAGAAATTCCCCTTTCTCCAGTCCTGGATTACATGCTTAAATAATTTATACTTATTCTATTCCATGGAATTTATCACACTGCACTGCAATTTCCTAGTCTACTTTACTGATTTATCCTCCTGTACTGTGTTCTTAATGGTATACCATAGACTATATTCAGCATCTAGCATAGTAAATGATAAATTGTTAAGTTTTAATAAATATTTATTCACTTGATGAATGTCACAATTTTTGTAGTTGTCTCCTGAGGTCAGCTCTATTCCAGAACCTTGAGGGAGAACTAAATTTAAGACAATACTGGCCAGACCTTGGGAGTGGTGCCTTGTTCCTATTATCCTCCCCCGGTGGGCTTTGTTCAAAAACTAAAAGCCAAATGTGTGGTCTTTTTTTGTCTATGTAGGTCGTGTAACTTGCATACTTGTCCAATTTATTTCAATTCACTTTCCCTAACATCTTACATTGATCATTTCATTTATATTTTATTTTATGCATGTGTACATTTGTACACATGCATGTTAAGTGTGATTTTTTTCAAGACTTAAATTCCTTCTAGCTTAAAGCAGGATATTAAAACTATACAGACAATCTCAGAGAGATGCAATCACTATTCATTTTTCTGTGCTTCTCTAGTTTCCACAGTCTTGGATAAATCCAAAGTATCATAATATACAGCTTAACAAATAAAAATAATTTCTGTTTTCTTCGGTCAATTCTAATTAAATTAAAGATTGTAAGCATATGCTCATATTTTCTTCACAAGACTTAGAAATAAGACTAAAAGGAATGAGTCCAGACATGTTAGTGAGAAACTATACTTAAATTTTTTTTTTTTTTTTTTTTTTTGCCTAGGATCAAAATTTAGATTTACTAGAGAAGCTTGCTATTTAAAAGGAACACCAGGACAAATCAATGAAGCAATTAGAGAAGGAAGGGAGCAATCATGACAAAATTTATCTACTTTATAATCACAGATTTATATGCTTGGGCAATTTTAAAGTATTCTATTAGAAATCTCTCTTTAGGTTAAGTTATTAAGTTTTAATAAATATTTATTCACTTGATGAATGTCACAATTTTTGTAGGTGTCTCCTGAGGTCAGCTACAAGGAAGACCTCTCCTGAGGTCTTTTCCGAAGAAAACAGAAATTATTTTTATTTGTTAAGCTGTATATTATGATACTTTGGATTTATCCAAGACTGTGGAAACTATAACTCTTTAGGTTATAAATATGCACTCTTGTTTCATCACCTCTAAATGTATTGTAAGTTCATAATAAGGAAGAAAAATCAAATTATTAATTGTATACTGAAACACTATTATAACCAAATTCACACCAGAATTTATTAGCACTTCAAATGTGAGAATATTCCGAAAGCCTTACTAATTCTCCCCCTTTACCCCACCTAGAAAGCATTCCTTGCCAGCCTCAGGAGTAATACACTGCTTTCCTAGGTGTTCATGGGTGTGCTATAATTGAGGCAGAGATCTTGCTCTCAGAAGTTTGCA
>PVKA01006403.1:10693-83871 GCA_004027165.1 Ctenomys sociabilis
AATATCTTTTTTTATAACGGAGATCAAATTCAGGACATCTGGCTACAGATATAAGTAACTCAGTGTCAATCTGCTTGTCTAGCATGTACAAGGCCCTGGGTTCAGTTCATAGCACCCCAAAACAAAACAACAGTAACAATATGTATTATTTTTTTTTTTTTTTTGTCTTTTTGAGACAGGGTCTCACTATACAGTTGAGGCTGGCCTTAAGCTCACTTTGTAGCTCAGGCTGGTCTCGAACTCACAACAATCCTCCTGCCTCAGCCTCCCGAGTGCTGGGATTACAGGCATGCGCCACCACGCCCGGCTAACAATATGTATTATAAGCATCAGGATTTTTTCTTCATTCTTTAATATGAGTCTTTATTTTTCCTCCATATCCTTTTTAATAAACTCCTTACTAGGAAAAAACGGTCACAGTTTATAAAAAAATGCATAAAATTTAAAGCTCCATGACACATAAATATCTAAATTCAACAGTAGGTCTTACCATTTATTTGAATTAATAGATAAAAACGCCTCATGAATTTATTACAGATGTGACTTTTCAAAGGCAATTCAGTTATTAAATAAAAGTAGTCCTTCAAACTTTGTTACTAAAAGGTGGCTTGTGTTCTCTAGCAGCACAAAGACAATTTAAATTAAAAAAAAAAGCTCTTTTAAATAAAAAGGCTGTTTGTAGACATTCTGAGAGGTTTAATTATAATGAATTAACAGATTTATGGTTAACTTCTCAACAATTTAAATATAAACAATGTATTTGAGAAATTACCTGAAAACTATTCTTTAGGTTAAAAATTGATCTTTTCATCATTATTTTCCTTCAAATTTTTAAAAATGTAAATGTAATTTCTGCAAGTTTATGTACAAACCTGCCACTACTTCTAGATAAGTACAGATTGAAATTACCCTATAAATAATTTTTTACTATGAAATATAACCTCAAAATGACAGTGCTGTTTAACCTGCTCAATAAAAATCTAAGACAAATTCTAAGAAAATACTTTACAAAACATGTGATAGATTAATGTTTTAGAATTTTCAAAAGTTGTAATTTTCCTGTGATCCATTGACTATACTTAATCTGCTCATAGGTATTTATGCTAATTCATGAGCTCCCTCAGGGTGGGGAGGGCAGGCTTCATCATCCTAAAGCACTGAGGCATAGCTTACTGGGTCAGTGACAAATACATCTTTCGGTATAATTGCATGTTCTTTTATGTGCTTCTGTCTCCCTGCTGGGGAAAATGGGAAAATGTTAGCATATTTAAGGTTTACTATCTGGTATGATTGTGGTTTTGTAATTAAAGTATGCAATGGGAGGAGTGAGTGGGAGATTTCATTACTTTATTTCAGTAAGGTATGAACTGTCTTTCTGTGAACACAAAATCTTTTAGAGCATGTCTGTAAAACTTCTTTTGAATTAATAACTGGTAGAGTGCATTTCTGTAATCACATAACAGCCATATGAAGAAAACACAGTTAAAATAGAAAAGAACAAGAAGAACTGTGGATATCACAAAGATCATTATTATTCTCAATGATAAAGGAAACCCTGAATAAGTGCTTAGAAACACAGAATTCTCATATGGCATCTGTTATATATATGTATTTGCACACAGAAAGCCTGTGGAGAAAATGGTTCATCTGGCTCTTAATTAGAACCTATTTTGAGCTGCAACTATCAAGCAAATAAGCCAAGCATTGCCTCATCTACTTATACTCCCTCTACCTTTCTTCTCTTACTCCTAACTGGACTAAAAGATAAGGAGTCCAGTCCTAGGGTGAGAAGTTGGGGGAAAAAGTGCAGGTTGGTAAGACATCTGTGTTTTATCACCTGGTGTGTCAAGATTTGCAGTTTCTTCAAATGCTAAATTCTAATGTTGCTCTGCAGACTTGTGCCTCCTGGTACAAATAATAGATAACTCCTCCACCCACTGATGCCTCCCGCACCCCACTGCCTTGGGGCTTTCCAAGGAAAATAGGGTTTAAAATTACAGCTAAATACAGCTTGCTCTGGGACAGGAATCTAGAAAGAAAGGTTACTTGCATTTTTTTAAAAAGCCATATAAATGGATTGACTGAAATCTACTCTATTATTTTGTTGGAATGCAAAACAGATGTATAACCACAATCTGGAAAGGAAACTAGAACTCTGCAATACATGCTACTGTATGTGCAGCATGCCCAGGAAAGGTCCAGCATAACCCAGATTACGGGCTAGGAAAACCACGGACAGTAACAAAGGCCACATACTCTAGTACAGAATGGGCAGAAGCTGCAGGAACAGAAGCAAATGTGCTTTGGCAACACCTTGTTTGGGTGAAGTAAGAGACTATGAGGAGATTCTGTGAGCTTGAATCAGGTTTGTAATGGCTAGTCACTTTTCAACACAAGTAAATCCAGTGTGTGTGACTGTTTAGAAAATCCAGTGTTTAAGGATAGTTAAATCTTTCTAGGGTAATTAAGTAATTTTCATCTGGAATTGTGGTTGGAGAAGGAGTCTCCTGGAAATTGGGATTAGAAAGGTATATTTAGGGGAGAAAAATCAGTTCCAGATGATTTTGTTTGTATGTCTTGTGTTTAAATTCAGACCATTAAGTCTAGACACTGGAAATTAAACTTCAGGTCAGAAAAAAAAAAAAAAAATTTACACAAGCAGTAAAAAGCCTACTATTTCACAACTGTCTTTATTAAGACTATATAACAGAGTTCTTCAAATCTGGGCTTTGTAACTTTTCTCAATAACAAAACCTCTTCTGATAATATAACCAGAACAGAAAAATTAGAAATAATAAATCAAAACTACATTTTAAGTTTAGTATGTCTGCTGATGGTTGCAATGCTTACCATCTGGGAAGACATCCCAACAGGTACAAAAAAAAAACAGTGTAAAGTCAGAGCTTAAGGCTCTATTTATGATCAAATGAGGCATTTGGGAGATGTGCAAGTATAAATCACAGCAGACATCTACTCCTGCTAAGAATGTCTCCAATGCTGAAAGGTATGGTGACCTAGAACACTACAAAAACTATCACAGAGTCATAGTACACACTAGCCAAGAGGAAGCTAGAAATTTCTAACCATATGCAGCAGCACTCTGTCAGGTCCTCCTGCTCTCCTTTCCTATCTTTCCTGAGTACTACACTCATATCATTCCCCTTACCTCTATCATGAAGGAGCTAAAAGATATCACAAATAAATTTAATGCTTAAAAAAAGGAGAAAGAGGAGAACAGTATCTAATATTGATCAGGTTCGTTTATACTCTCTATATTTAACAAAGGATACATCTGAGCAGCACTTCTGTAGCAATGTGTAAGAGACTTTTATAATAGGTTTTAATTATTAATTCTCAGGCACATCATTCATTGTTATTTTGTCTTTTTAAAAATAACATCCAAAATAGTGAAAAGCAGGCTGGGGAGATGGCTTAGTAGAATAAGTGCTTCCCTGGCAAGTGCAAGGGCCTGAGTTCAAGCCCTGGTTCCACAGAAAAAAATAAATAAAATAAAAATAGTAAGAAGAATGAAAAGCTTCAGGTTAAGATAACACCAAACAGAAGTGACCCTGGATACACTTCTCTGAAGTATCTGGGTATTATCACCTATGGGAGGATGCCTAACCAAGAGGTAAGGTCCTATCGAGGGGCCTAAAGAAGCCCTAATAATCACAAGGAAGAAAACAAGATGAAATGGTAAAACAAAGTAGGAAGGGGGTGGCTGTGTTTAAACTCACGTAAGCAAAGTCCTAATTACTGATGCATCTGAATGTAGAATTATCTCAACAGCATGTACCTTTTATTGCTTTCAGATGTTCAGAGTGAGAACAAGCTACCACTCTGCTCAATAATGAAACATAGATAAAAATTTATATGTTAATTGGTACATTTTAAGCTGATATTTAGAAGCTATTTATCTATTACTTAGGAAGCATACTTTTTAAAGTCATTAATAGGAAACCATAAATTTTAATTCTATTCTTGGCCTGATTATCACAAATTTTAAATAAGTGGGCTCCAAACCAATGAGGCTTCACTTGTTTAGGAATAGTAGTTCAGGGATTTGCCAAGGAGATTACAATAGGATAAACTAACTCTGTCAGAGAAACACTGGAGTATAAAATATCAAATGTAGTAGAAATGAATGTAATGAACATGGAAGATATCTAAGACATACTAGTACTAGTAAATAAAAGTAAGGATGTTGCAGATATTTTATGTGTGTGTATGTGTGTGTGTGTGTGTGTGTGTGTGTGCAATTTTCAAGGCCACATGCCAAAAGGCCAGTGATAGTTAAGAGATAAAATCAAAACATAGTGAGTATTTAAATAAAAAATTACTTTTTATTTAAATACCCTCATAATATCTTGCTTGAATATACCTATCTCTTAATTCTTGCCACTTTCTGGAACATTTACTTTTCAGGGTCATTTTGAATTTGAGGCGGAGCTACAAGTTCCATGGGGCCAGATCTGGTCAATGAGGACAAACTAACGTTTGTTCAAGTCTTTCCAGAAGATGTCATCTAACGCCATTATTCACCATATCTTTATCTTAACTCCTAAAGACAATCACAAAAGACTTTCAGACCTCCTTCAAAAGGGGGAAGGACAACAAGACCCACATATTCAAAGGGAGCAGTATTCTGAGTGATAAATGGCAATGTGTGTGTCTACTGTAACTCAGAAACTGACACTTATTTTAGTTAATACATGGCCTGCCTGATCTGTTTACCACTTCCATCTGCACGTCCTTCTGCACTGTGCACTTATTTAAGTTAGGTTTGGGGAGCCCACAAGCCAACTCCAGTCAGATGAGTGAAGAGCAAACATCTCTTCTTTGAAAGGAGGGAAAGACCTAACAATGGGAGAACAAAAGCTTCTAAGACTCCTAGAAGAAACAAAGCTGAATTTAAAAGAGAAAAGCAAGCTTCCTGCTTAAATTATAGATTCGTTGCAACAAGTGATTCACATTCCTCAAGTCTACTTTGTGCAAAAAAGTGTGGTGACTGGCAAGCCAACAAATTCCTGAAACCATCAGAAACCCTTTGTCATTCTCATACAGCTTTACGAAATGTATGTCTCAGGCACAACTTCCAAAATGAAATAAAATAAAGAGATAGCAAAATGATCTTGGTCAGAGATGTTAATACAAGAGTGGTGCTAAATTAAAAAGTAGTCTGTAGCTCTATAGCATATACTTTGATCAGTGCTTCTGAGAATTCTTAGACTAATTGTAAAATATGTTTTGTAAGCTAAAAAAGCAAACAAAAACTGAACTTCTGTCTATTGTCTAGTCCAAAGTGAGAAGAGGTATGCACCAAAAACTGTTAACTATTTTTGTACACAAAAAAATAGTAATACGCCGAGTGTGGTGGCACATGCCTGTAATCCCAGCACATGGGAGGCTGAGGCAGGAGGATTGTTGTGAGTTTGAGACCAGCCTGAGCTGCAAAAGTGAGCTTAAGGCCAGCCTGAGCTGCATAGTGAGACCCTGTCTCAAAAAGACAAAAAAAAAAAAAAAAAGTACTCATTAACAATTATAACAAAGCTTCTGATAGTAACGGCACAGCTCCTCCCACATATAACACATCAATCTTACTACACATAAATATAAACTCTGGATAAAATGTAATAATCATCCAACCACCTGAAGGTACTAGAGGGTGAGCAAAAGGGAGTCAACACCTAAAACAAAAAATGAAGGGTGGTTATATTAGTTAAGGTTGCCGACAGACACAGAGCCAACAGAATCTATCTGTCTGTCTGTCTGTCTCTCTGTCTGTCTGTCTGTGTGTCTGTCTGTCTGTCTGTCTACCTGTCTTTCTGTGTCTCTCTGTCTATATATCTGTCTGTCTGTCTATCTGTCTGTCTGTGTCTGTCTGTCTATCTATCTATCTATCTGTCTATCTGTCTGTCTCTCTATCCACATGTATATATACATCTGCTTCTTAGATTGGCTCACATATTCACAGAGGCTAATTAATTTCTCAGTGTAGCAAGTCAAACCCTCAGAATAAGGAAAAGACCAAAACACAGCCTGTATTTGTATTTCAGGAAAGGTCCTTGTTATGGTTTGTCCCCCCAAAACTTCATGCAGTCATTGGGGCAGCTTCTAGAGTTTGTGATTAATTCATGACTCAACACAGGGGATTATGAACATGAGTGCTATCCCGCCCTGGGGTGGCTAATCTATACACAATGCAAGAAAGGGAGGCAGGCTTGCTACCTGCTCCTCCTCCTTTTGTTCTTTGATGTTTTCTGCGGCCATGAACTGCTGCCCTCTGCCACGTGCCACTCTGCCTTGGAGCCAGTTGAATAAAGACTGAAACCTCCACAAACTGTGAGCTAAATAATCGTATCCTTCCTTAATTTTTGGTGTTGGGTATTTTGTTCTAGTGATGAGGAAAATGTTACTGAGACAGTCCTAAATTGCTTAGAGTGCTGCTATTTCAAATTCATATTGAAATGCTTAAAAAGCTAGAGTCTAATGTCCACAGGGCAACAGCATTAGGAAAAAACAAGCTGTGAAAGACAGGTGAGTTAAGAGAAGGAGCAGTCCCTATCATTTGGGGTTTGGGGGTTTACTTCCTCCAGGCCTCTATCATGTTGGATGTTTCCATGCACATTCAGGTTGATCTTCCCTATTCGGTTCACTAACTCACACTCCAGTATTCTCTGGAATAACCTCTATGGACATTCCCAGAAATATACTTTATAATTCTATAAACATGTTTCAAACCAGTGAAGTTGACAAGCAAAATAAATTATGATGGCAGATTTCTTGCTTAGTTTTTGTTTTGAGTTGAAAGTGACCTTGTACTCAATATGTAACACAGGCTGAATTTGAACCCAAGGCAATTATCCTGCCTTATCCTCACCAGTGATAGGATTACAATCATGCACTGCCATAAATTTCTTGTCTTTAAATCAATTTCACTGAAGTCAGAAGCTGTGCCAGCTTGGATAGCAAAATTTGGGTAGAAATCTGGCTTGAAAAAAGAGAAGTAACAGAGAAAACAATACCAAGAGGCACAGAAAGCAAACAAATTTAGCACACCAACTGTGGCTGAATCTCTGGCTGACCCCGGAAATCCATATGCACTATGAATATACCAGGCAGTCCAGCTATGGCTAAATGAAAGAAAAAGTGGTTTGAAATGCTGTCCTTGGGTGGATAACAATGATTAGACATGGACACAGCTAACCTAATAACCTCTTAAAGCAAACCAAAAAAATGAATATTCTTAAGAGAAATAAAGCATAATTCAGAAATCCACAGGATCGGGGCAGAGGAGATGACTCAGTGGGATAAGCACTTCCCTGGCAAGTGCAAGGGCCTAAATTCAATCCCCAGTTCCACCAAAAAAAAAAAAATCCACAGCATCTTTAAAACAGTCTAAATAAATACAAAATTACTAGGTATATAAAGAAAGGGGAAAGGTAGTCTATTCTCATGGGACACATACAGTCAGTGGTGATCAACCCAAAATAATCCAGATAATGCAGTAACTATTTAAGAATGTCAGCTTTCATTGCTATACACACAGAAGGAAAAAGAAACACGTTTGTAATGAACAAATAGAAAATAGCAAATTATTTTTAAAGAACAAAAAGAAACATAAATTCTAAACCGAAAACTGCAATATCTGAAACTTTAAAAATAAATCATAGGAAAAAATTAATCATAGGATAGTTTCATATTATATTATAAGTAGCAGAAAAACTCAGCAAAACAACCAGTCCAAAGCATAGAGTAAGACTTAAAAAAGTGTAAGTGGTTGCCAGCACTGCCCAGCACTTGGGAAGCTGCATGCAAAAGAATCACAAAGAAGAGTACAGCCTATGTAGTGAGAAAGTACAGAAAAAAAGTGTAAGTAGTGTTAAAAAAATAAAAAAATCCAATGATAATAAAATAAATCCAAGAAAGAAAATAATACTTAAAAAGAGAGATGAAAATAGGCAGGAAGAATGACTTGAAAATGTAAGGAATACTCTCCTGAATTGGGGGAAAAAAAAAAAACAAAATCAAAAATTATAAGTAGAATAGATGCCCCTAAGAAACCCCACATATAGGTATATAAAACTCTACTTGTGGGACCAACAAAGAAAATCATGAAAACAGTTGCAGAAAAACATTAAATCATAGGCATATAAGAAAACACTGGTAGGGGCCAGTGAAATAGCTCAGCAGACTAAAGCACCTGCTTAGGCAAGCTTATGCACATGAAAGGCCTGGAGTTGGATCCTCAGCACCACATACCATGCCAGCCCCTCCCTTCGGGCAGGCTGAGCTGGCAAGAGTCCAAGTGTCCTGGCCTATGGCTATAATCCTAGTGTTAGGATGGCTGAAAACAGGGGGATCACTATGAGCCCAAGCTGTGTAGTAAGACCACGTAACAACCAAATACATATAAAAAAAGAAAACACTGGTAAAAATTGTTGAGTTCTCAGAGACTATGGAGGACAGAAGATAATGGAATATTTTTCAAAGGCTAGGTTAAACAAAAATAATATAGCCACTCCAAAGATGCCCAATCCTAATTCCTGGAACCAATGTCTGTTAGGTTTTATTACAAAAGGGAATTACATTGCAAACAAAATTGAGGGTGTTGTTCAGATGACTTTGAAACAGGGAATATATTTTCAATTACCCAGCTGGTACTGCTATTACTACAAAGATGCTTCAAGTAGAAAATAAAGACATTTTCATGAAAAAAAAAAAAAAAAAAAAAAAAATCAAAATGAATTCACTGCCAGCAGATCTGCACTGCAAGCAGTCCTAAAGAAAGCTCTTTAGAGTGCAGGAAAATTATACCAGTAAAACTTGGAATTTCATGAAGGAATGAAGAATACTGGCAGTGAACAATGTGTGGATAACCAAAAATAAACTACTTCTGAATTTCTTCAAAATACATTTGGACTAAACAAAATGTAAAGCACTGCACTGTAGGGAATTTAGGTTTTTCTTTTCTTTCTTTCTTTTTTCTTTTTTTTTTTTTTTTTTTTTTTTTTTTTTTTTTTTTTTTTTTTTTTTTTTTTTTTTTTTTTGTACACAGGGTCTCCTATGCAGCCCACATTCATAGCAATCCTCCTGCTTTCTGCCTCCCTAGGGCTGGGATTACAGGCTTGCGTCACCACGCCCGGACTCCATCACTGGCTCAGCGCACCCGAAGGCGTGGGCCAGTGCGGCAAGTGGAAGCAGGGATCGAACCCTAGCTACTACACTTACCTAAGCAAGCGCTTAGCCCGCTGAGCTATACCGCCGGCCCTTATGCTGTAGGGAATTTAAAGTCATCAAATACTATAATATGGCATCTATGAGCATGGGGCATCCTACATTTTATATAAAATGATACAATACTAACTCCAAATAGACTAAAAATTTAAATATATTTACACTAATAAATACGTTTATATTTTGATCTTTATAGAAACCACCAAAAATTCAAAGAGGGAGAGCACCATTAGAGTACAATGTTTTTCCAATGAATAAGAGAGAAAAATGTGGAACAGAGAACACAAAATAGATGCAGCAAGCATAAAACAGTGAAGGTAGGCCTAGAAAGTTATACTAACCATAAGTAAAATATTTCCAATATAAGTACTATTTGAAAAAAAAGTCATATAAATTTAAGAAGCACTGTGATAAGGACTGTGTAAAAAGTTTCTTTAGAGTAGAAGGTCTCATTTTTTAATATGCAGATATATACTAAGACTCTCCAGGTATTGTATTATATAACTTTTCCAAAACACTTTACTTTTGTAGAGCCCCAAGGGTTGATCATTTATGGTAAATACTTTTGGAAATTACTATAAACTATCAACCAACAAATAACTTTTCTATTTTTTTTGCCAATGTGTCCATCTGGATAAGAAGTGGTATTAGACATATCAGCATTAAATATGTTTACAGACCACAAGTGCATTCAAATGTGCTAACCTTCTACTGGTCATTTGATTGCAGAATCAAAGTACAAAAACAAGGCACCAATAGGCAAAATGGCAAATCCATCTTTAGTTCTGCTGTCCGCACTCTTCAAAATTCCCATTGAGTAAGTGTTTGTTTTGTTTTGTTTTTGATGGAAGTTCTCACTATGTAGTCCAGGCTGACTCTGAACCTTCCAGGTAGTTGGGCTGGGCTCAATTTCATGATTCTCAAACCTCCTACTCCTGCAGGCTGGGAATACAAACCTGTGCCACCATACCTGAATATTAAATAAATCCTTCAATTAGGATTCTTAAATTTATCTTCTACTTTTTTCATCAACTTCATGAAATGAATAACCTAGGGGTCATATTATTTTTATAGAAAAATGCTTTAAGAAAGCTAGAGAATATAGAAGAATTAGGACAGAAGAAATAAAGATAGATAAACTATACATCTTAGGCATGACCAAAGTCACTCAAGGTTATCCATATCTATACTCAATAGACTTTATGCTCCAGGCATGTGCCCAAGTATTAGAAAAATTCAATAGTCTGCTTATTTCCTCCCCATATACTTGTTTACTAAGTGGCAGAGTATTTGCAGCACTGGGGTGCCACCTTCATCCCTCAAGAATGAGATATAGCTGTAATTACATTACTTTAGGAAGCTGAGGCAGAATTGCAACTTCAAGTCCCACTGAGTAATTTAGCAAGAACTTGTCTTAAAAAGTAAAAAGACAGCTGGGGATGTAGCTGTGTGAAGTCCTTGCATTTAATCCCCAGTACTGCTAAATAAATAACTCAATATCTAAATAAATATAAATATTTTTTAGGCCAGAAAAGAACCAAAACAAGGGGAGACTTATAACAGAGACCTAGAATCAGGCCTGTAGATGCCCAGTGGTAACAAGAAGCAGAATAAAGCCCAGTATCTCTACCTTCATTTTATATTGTATCTCCCTTCGTAACTTAAAACTTTGGATCAGATCATCCTGGCCTGCTATCTAAACAGGCCCATGATTATTTAATACTTTGAAATAATATGCCACTATCTGTCAGGGTTAACATTTTAAAGTACATGTTAATTTGTAGGTTTTTGTCCTTAAGGATATACATGAGTCTTATTTGATAGAAAGATAGACCCTAAGATAAGCATTTTTATTGCCCTCTGAGATATCCACCAATTTAATAACCTTAGAAACTTATTATAACATTCTGGCAGTGCCTAAAAATATTTAATCTGTAGAATTTTCTGGAAATCGGCTTTAACACTATATTGATTTCTGAATTCATTAGGCCAAATAAATTTGTGATGCATGCTTCCTATATATTCTTCTGAGAACCATACTTACCCTTTTAAAAAATGTATTTCATACATTTTGAAGTTTTTATATATGTTCTTCGTAGTGCCTCTAGAACATAAGAAAGGTAAACAGGTTTTGCTCTACAGTTTAACCAAAAGAAACATAAATCTACTGCATTATTTATTCTTTAGTAGGCTGATTATTGATCCATTACTACTACTGCTGAATTATTTAGCAAAAAAAAATTCAGTAAATAATTACAAATTATCAATAATCATCCATATTCTTTAGAGCATGCTATTTGATCCTTAAAGATGCATATAAATATTTTATAGTTAGCTAGCTTCTTGTTAGACCCATAAGAATACATAAAGAGAGCACAGATAATTACTAAGTGTTGCATTTACCCATCATTTTCTTCTTATTGGAATTTCAAACCTGTATATTCTAAAGAATATTGCATTTTCTCTTTAAAAATAAATTGACTTTTTATTACCAGTAAAGTCACTATTAATACTTCAATATAAAAGTATTTTGTATAATTTATATGCATTGTGTCTAGTTTCAATTCATATTTTAATAGTATTAATGTATCAAGTACCCTAATGAAAAATTACTCCAAGTGTGATTATTTATTCTTCTGATATGCTCCAATCATAAGGCACAAGCCAGAGGTAGTTACCAATGGGATTCAGGATCAGATCCCTGTTTGGTTCTGCTTGTAGGCATGTTAGTCAGTTAAGGACTATCTGTCTTTAGAAAAAAAGAAAGTATTAGTCCTTGCTAGGCCTACCCTATCTCATCCATCTTCAAACCTGAGAACACCAAGATAAGAATAACTAAAGAAATTTTCAAGCTTTGCAGTGACATGTAATTCCCAGCTAATATAGTGTCAAGTTCCAGACCCCAGCAAGGATGCCTCCAAACCTACAAAGTCCATTAACCTACAGCCACCTCGATGCTCTAGGAAACGGCTGGGGAGATAGCTCAGTAAAGTAAGCACTTGTCTGGCAAGCACAGGGTCCTGAGTTCAACCCCTGGTACCACAAAAAAAGAAAAAAAAAGACTCTAGAAAAAGCACAACTTCATAGGCCACCCCAAGATTATCTCCCCTAAGCAAGAAGAATCAACTAACGGGAACCAAATTGTCTTCCTAGCTGTAAACAATCCTTGTGAACCACAAAATTGGAAATAATGATCAACCACACCTCCGCCTGCCACAGCACCCAAAAACTAGTTTCATTCTCTTTGTTAAGGGATCAATCTGAATGTATGCCTAGTCTAGTGACTTAAAGCTAGAGACTTTTCCATATTCTCCTTTACTCTTAGCTCTGCCTGATAAATCTGCCTATTCCTCTCACTGACATGGCCTGAAACGCTTCTGTGACAAAAGCTGACATACCTACTCCACCAGTGAGTAGAGGTGTTCATCTCCTGTTTGGGAGATCTCTACTAGTGTAAAGAAAAAGATTACTAAAGACTCTTTCCCTCTTACCAAAAAAGAGGGATGAAATCCCTAAGATAACTTAAATCTCATGCCCAAGTTCAGTACACTTACTATGCCAAGGACAAAAAGCACTAATTTTTCTTAAGTTTACTGTCATCTCTTTGATTAGAAGGTGAACTATGAGGAAAGAATTTATCTTTTTTATGTTTTCACTGTTCTCTTCCCAAAATGTAAAACAATGCCTGACAGGAAATATTCACGAGTTGTTGCTGAATGAATGAAACAATCAAGGTTCAGATGGCTGCATAGCTATTTCTGGATTGCACAGATATTTGGAAAAGGCTAAGTAGTGTACATCAATCAGAAACAAACTCTGAAATAAGTCTATCACCAATGCAAATAAGTTACTAATTTGTGTGATTAGTATGATCTATCAAACAATGCAACACTCTCCAGGAAAATGTGAGACAACTTAATTCCTATGACCTTGGCATTGATGAAAGAGGGGTGCCATTGACATAAATTTAGTATACTTTTGCCAAAGATAAATTCAGTTACATTTAAAATATGAAGTTAAATTTAAAATCTTAGGCCTACAAGATGTCTCTGAACTTAAGGAGGCATTTTTCTCTGAGCTTCAAAATAAGGCAACTTTTTCAAATTATAAGACAGCTAAGTATAGGATTATTTCCCTTTTTCTCTAGCCTCTACTTTTTAATCATCAGTATGCCAGCTTGGAATTGATTACATCTTTTCTCATACCAAAACAAACAAACCCAAAAAAAAAAAACTTAAAGTAGATATATATTTCAACATGACCTCATAGCCAAATTGAACCCTGGATATTTTAGGAACTCACTGCACACAGAATAAAAGTTCTAAATCAAAGCACACCTGGTCTTGCTTACATCACAAGCCTCATCCCTTCCTGAGTCCAAGATCCACTCTTTGGTCCAAACAAATTAATATACAAACAAAACACATAATATACCTACAAAGATCAGAATTTGATATTTGCTTAAAAGTCCTAACTTTAATATAAACCGAAGCCAAACCAATCAATTAAAACCTTCTATCAGGAAAAAAAAAAACCTTATTAAAATTATGAAATTTTTTTTCATGAAAATGTCTTATGTGTTGTGCTTTTAATCTTATACAAATAAAACAGACATAGCTTTCAAAATGGCATTCTAAATTGTCATAATTATAAATGCAGATAAAGGACCAGATAAGGTCCATCTTGGAATCAATATGAAGTTAGAGCGATGCTATGAAGCCCATTCCATAGCATTGCTCAAACTGTGCATCAAGACCATGCTTCAAGTCTAACCAACCACATTTTAACAAGTAAATGCTTAAATTTAAACTTATATAGTATAATTTTTAATCTGCATATACAGTTATTTTCTAACTATAATAGAACTGAATGATAAAAGAAAAAAATAACAATGTTACACTCTTTTCCCACACACACCCCTTTGGTATATAAATGGACTTAAATTCTGAAGCCTCTAGAATAGATTGTACTTCTCTGAGTCAGGGACCCCATAGGTTTTGGCAGGCAAAGCTCACAAATGCCACAGAATGTAACCCAGATACTACTGCATAGGGAGATACATACACATACAGTCTTTCTTAAGTAGGTCTCAAGTCTTGCTACTCAGGCATAAAAATGAAGAAGAATAAGAAAAATTCCACAAAGCAATCAAATTAAATTTTACTTTTTCTTAGACATTTGGGAATAGCAATGATTTCTTATTTTCCTTTTTAGTAGAATATCCCAAATGATTGATAAATGAGCTTTGTACAAGCCATACTATTGTTCCTTTGCTGCATTCCATATTAATTATTTGAGAAAGCATATAATTTCTATACATAGAGATCACATTAATTTTTTTTATCTTTTAACAATTGTGTTATGTTACTATTTCAAATTTCAATGTTACATTTACTTAGGATGTTATTCTTTCAATTAAAATGGTAGGTATCTAAAATCAGTTACATTCTTCATATCCATAAATAAACTTCTATTATACTTCCTCTTATCTATTTTATAATTTTTCAATTATTTATTTGTTTATTTGGTAAAGCTACACTGTTTCGCCACACAGCTCACACTCTTTGTGAACCTCCTGCCTCGGTCTCCCCAATGATGGGATCAAGGCATGCAGCCTACGCCCAGTTTCAGTGGCCTACAGTGTGCCCAGGGTTCCAGGGCCATCACAGCATGCAGTACCAGGGATGGAACCTAGGTCCTTGTCCTTGGAAGGCAGGTGCTCAGACCACCAAACTATCTTCCCAGCCTTTAATTATAAAATTTAGACCAGAGAATTACTTTGGAAAGGATGTATATCCATTCCAATCCATTCCATCTACATTGCCAGTCAAAATTACTTACAGACCTCCAACAAAGAACATTCTAATTTTCTTAACATTTTCATAGAAACATTCAGTTTCTAAAATATTTCTATCTCATGTGATCATCATTTCACCTTGTGGGTGGTGTGTCTGTGTGTGTGTGTGTGTGCGCGCGCGCGCGTTCTCATAAAAACAGGTTTTTGACTACTCCACTAAAAGTGTCTGGCAGAAAACTACTCCATAGGCTTATGGTGGTTTGAACACAGAGGAACAGTAGCTACAACTCACAGACCTTTGCCACTATACCCCAAATGCCAGTTATATACATCTATAGCATTTCCTCACCTTCCAAATGCTCATAGCTTCTACCCATGTTAGGGTTATTTTTAAGAAGTGGAGAGATATTTATACAAGACAGATTGAGAGAAATGTGGCAGGGAGGAAACCTCTTTCTACTTCCAAGTAGCTGGGACTAGAAAAATTCATTCAGTGGTTTTTCTCCTCTTTTCTTCCCTCTGTTCATTTGGAACCTTAGAAATAGCCTTCAGAAAGTCTTTCACTCTACTATTACCAAATAAAGAACAGTCTAGTATTGCTATGGTTTAGGTAGACACTCAAACTCAGGCTGAAACTACAAACCATCAAGATACTAAATATATTAAAATGAAATAGAAAAAATATAGAAAAATTCTGCAAATCTGAATTGCAAAAGTACTGACATTCATTCATGCCTTTGCACGAGTATATGAAGTGTTCTAAACAGGGGAAAGGCCAGTTCCAGAAAAGTCCACAAATTATATGTAAGACCTTTTTCCTGTTTCAGCCTCTAAGAGACAAATAAGAGTTGGTCATTGTTCCTGCTGAGCACAGAAAAGAAAAAAAAAAAAATATCATCTTCTCAAATGAAGCCCTAATGTCAGGCAATAACTGAAATCAGTTCTAGACTCACACTGGGAAGGTATGCTTTAAATCTGCCTATGATTGTTACCTCTAATAGTTAAGGATAATATGCTATGGAAAAATGCTAAGATGACTTCAAATTCTTACATGATACAGTGTAAACTTAAACTATTTATAGTTCTCAAGAGTTATCAAGAAACAAAATTGTAAGTAGCAATAGATCCATTTTGACTTAGTAAGAAATAACTCCCAAACAGAACTCACTGATGCATTAAAATTTCTAAGTTCTAATGTGATATCTAAACAATATCTATGGTCTTGGTAGATAGCTTGGGAGTTTAAATACCTATGTAGCAAACACATGGACCCAGGTTCCATCTCCAGTCCCATATGCTGTGCCAGCCCTGGAACCCTGGGCATGCTGAGCCAGTCACCAAAACTGAACATGGTAGAGCACACCTGTAATCCCAGCACTGCAAAATTTGAGACAAGAGGATCACTAGGAGTGCAAGCTGCATAGTGAGATCCTGTACTTAATAAATAAATAAATATCTATAAGCAATAATTTTCTAGTTTATTTTTTTAATTCAAAAAGATACTACCAGCAAGATAAAATTCTAAAATGCTATCAAATAACCCTGTGCTCACTTTCTTGCCATGTCTTGTTTTCCTGTAAAATATTTTTGTTTTAAAAGAAAGAAGCACACAGTCTACACAGATTCCTGGGTTACTTGGAGTGTGTATGGTATGTGTTCTACAACCCCAATAAACATTCCTCCTAAATCAGGACAATGGCCAGACTGTGTGGAAACACCAAGACTAATTTGACCATGAGAGAGGTGAGTCCTAACATTGAGGAAACACTGCAAGAGAGCAATATTCTCACTGGAGGAACTTCTCCAGCACCTGTCAGTCAATAACTGCTGGGAAGACCCTCAAAGTATGAGTGTTTCAACTATTCATTCAAATATTACTATAAAGAATGCTCCACCAGTCCCAGGCTCTGAGACACAGACTTTCCACAAAATCCCATACCAACACCAACACCAACACCAACAAGGACAGGGCAATCTATCGTAGGTACCCTTGCATAAATAACTTGGGAACACAATCTCATTTCCTGCATTTCTATCCACTGCAGAAGACATAGGCTTTTAAATTTAATAATTATGGGCTAGAGTACATGTCTAGATGTTGGAGCTTCCCAAGATCTTTTAAAGAGCATTTTCCTATCCACATTCCATAATTTTCAGACTTTTAAAGTCCTTTAGGTTATCTGGTATCAAAAAGATTCCCTTCCCATATTATCTCTTAGTCTTTCATAGGTTTATTTTTATCTATCTATCTATCTATCTATCTATCTATCTATCTATCTATCTATCTATCTATCTATCTTGGCAGAACCAGGGATTGAACTCAGGCCCTTGTGCTTGCCAGGGAAAGGCTTATTCCACTAAGCCATCTCCCCGGTCCCTCAGTCTTGTATAGGCCTAACCACTCAATAACTCATTTCTCAAATTCTTACAGAACATGCTCTACATGTCAGGTAGTTGGTGAGAAAAGATGCAGAAATGAGGAAGACTCAGTGGCATACAATGTAGCAGTGGAGCTGCCACGGAAAAATGATAGTGAGATGGAAAGATAAGGTTTTTTTAAAGGACAGGTGAGGAAAGATTCAAGAAAGACTGCATAAAAGCCTAGACATTTAAGCTAGTGATTGCTGCATCAGTGGGCGTTGACCAGTAAGACACAAGGAAAATACAGCCCATAACAGGAAAATCATCAGTGCAATTAACCAAGCTGATAATAGCGGCTGCATCCTTTTAAAGGAGAAATACCAACTTTAATCTCATTGACTTTCTATGTCAAGACCATTACTAAATTTTCCTTTAAGTAGCTAATGATATAAAAACACCTTTTTATCTGTGATTGACAGTAGTATGTAACTCAATATTTATTGGAGATTGTATATTGAAAAATTCCCATATAAATACTAGGAAGTGTCATTCTGGGAATACGGAGTACCTATTATAACACAGGACCTTCTTTCTCTATTGCTGAAAGTAAGCATTATCATTTCCTGTTTAATACAAGAGTCAAAGAATGTAAGCTTGCTGTGGAGTATGTGCACACAGTCACACTATTAACTCAAGGGTCTAAAGGCTAGGCTAAGTGTCTAAGCCTTCCTTCTTCCATCAGTAAAGTAGAATGGAATATCTTAAATACTAAAGCCCTAGACAGTTTCTTATGACCTCTTTGTCAAGGCTTCTCCCTTGCCAAAAAGTATAAGTGAATAAACAGAAAGACAACATCTGCAAGGCCTTAGCACTCAAAAAATTATGACTGGGAAGAATGAAGATCTAAGGTCTAAATCCTTTAAACAACAGTAATTTCTGCTCAAATTTATGCTTATTTCCTCATAAGGCATAGGGCAATTTCAAGTCCACTGTACTGATGGGAATGCTTTTTAGATATTCTGAAATTTCATGAGTACTGAAGAGCCAACCCACAAAGATCTAACTAGAATTCATTGCAGTCCTGAGCCGTAGTCTGTAAGTGAGTTAATAAGTATAAACTGGGCTAATAAGATGTCTTAGTTACTCTTCTGTTGTTGAGTGTTGGGACAAACACCCAACACTCAAAATGAAGGAAGGAAAGCTTTATTTATTTAGCCTACAGCTACTGGAGATTTCATATTAAAGCAGCCTGAATTACATGAGCAAGACCTTGGAGCCTTATTTGCTCAGGAAAGAGGGTCAGTGCCCTTGTCTTCTCCAAACATCTCTTCTCTGCCCAAGGTGGCCTCAATCACAGACACTGCCACCCTGCACTACATGGTCCCAGAGGAGAGGCTGGGGCACCGCTGTGTCCAAGATGATTCTTTCTGCACCTCTTAGAGACTGCTGGCCTGAGGGGGGTGGGGGCCGTGAGTACATGCTGCCAGTTTAACAGTTCAAGCCTCTCTGGCCCTACCCCTTGAGACTCACACCTCAAGACAGGCATTGGTTCTTGAGCCCCCTCTGCCCCATGCACTTACAAGTGGCCTTGTGGGGACAACTTGACACAAACCATACATAAGACAATGTACATGAAAAAGATAACAGCAATGGGTTTTAACAAAAGGAATTATGGTTCTTGCAAATGTTTATCATCTTAACTCCATATCAAATTTCATACAACCTTTAAGAGAAGAGGCATTTACAACAACTAACATGTGACCTGTTTATTTTATCAAAAGCAAGAAAATGATGGGATTCTCTGCTAGTGAATAGGCAATATATTCAAGTCTTCTAATTTATTTGATCTACTTTCTCATACATAATCAAGGAATCTAAGGAGATGCATAAATATTAGTCACTGACATTTAGTTTACAGTTGCTCCACAAGGCTTGATAAATTTATTTATATATTTATTTATCTGGTATAGGGTCTTGCTAACCAGCTCAGACTTGTAGTGATCCTCCATTCTCAGTTTCCCCAGCACTGGGATTACAGGCTTGCTCCACCATGTCTGGTTTCAGTGGTTAGCAGGGCATGCCCAGGATTCTGGGGCCTGTATGACTTGCAGCAGATCAAACCCAGGTCTCTGAGCTTAGACCACTGAGCTTTCTATCTCCCCAGGCCTTGATAAATACTATTTTGATACAAAGTAAGTTTTGAAATGCTTGGAAAATACATAAAATAATGCAAAACACAGTTTTTCAAACAATGAAATATTACTTTTACCTCCATATGGTCTCTCCAGAAATAGAATTTTCTTCAATCCCTATCATCCCAATTTATGCTGCCGTATTTGTGCTACACACTGAGCAAAAATGGAGAGAAAGTTGTTAATACCAACATCTCATCTCCATCCCATGATAGTTCCTAATGGTGACTGCTCACCAGGAAGCTAAACCATTCATTGAACAGGCACATAGTACTTCCTACTTTGGACCTAAATGGACTTGATTGTGGATTTTTTTACCTATCAATATAATGTAGAGAGAAGGGGCTAGGGTGATGGCTCAGGGGAATAAGCACTTCCCTGGAAAGCACAAGGGCCTAAGTTCAATCCCCAATTCCACTAACATAAATAAATAAATAAACAAACATACATACATACATATAGTAGAGAACTATTTAGAATCCTAGACCTATGTTGCCTTGGCTACCTGACTGATAATTTTAAATCTGACTAATTTTCTTCAAGTACCAATTTTTTCCCCAAGATTGATTCTGTAAATTAAATTACACACATCAGAAGTATGGTTTTTATCACATTTTAGAGATGTCCACTAGCTTAAAGTTATCTACTTACTTGTCTGTCATCCATGAAGACGTTGTGCTTTGTTTCTTTCTTTGTTGTAGTCCTGGTTTTCCTACTAGTGGAAACTGACAACAATTTTCAACTAACAGATTTAATCTATTTGGTTTTAAGAGACTTGTGAGTTGAAAACAAAGGAAATAGCCAAACAGTCTGCCTCAGATCTAATAGGAAAATTATTTCCTAAGAATAAATTCAATTTAATATTTATTCTGAAACAATTATTTGGTCCCATGGTTGGTTGTGAATAAACAGTTTTCGAAGTTATTAGTAAAGGGACAATGAAATTCAACCATTTCCACCTGCTCCTCGACTGCCATGTGACACATGAATACAGCAGAGCTGTCTTTTCAAAAGAAGCCAAAGCATGTCTTCAAAGGGCAATGAAACAGTAATTGAAATTGAGTAATAAGAGCAATCACTAATATTCAGAATACTGTTTTAAATCCAAAGAAACATACAAAAATTTTAAAACTGATTCTGACTTGGTCCCATTGTGAATAAGAAAAACTACCACCTACAACACTGATTCACTGGCAACTGAAGAGAAAAAATAAAAACTCCAGGATTATGAGGCTCATAATAATTTCATCTGCAGCAACATTCAGGAAGCTGATTAGATGATCCTAATGGGTGATTTAAAGTGAAAGGAAAATACACCCTTAGCATAATTTAATAAGATCTTCAGACTGAAGTATATTCAAGGGTTTTATGAAAGACCTTCTCATGGCCTTTTAATAGCTCTTTCCAATTCCAATTAACTTGTTAAAGGCCAATTCTCATTACCTCATCAGAAATCCAAAGCCAGCCCTTTCTGATTAAATCATTAAATAACCACTGACAATACAATGCCTAGTAAGAATTTATGGGCAGTCTACCACAGATAAGCAGCTCTCAGTTCTCCATGCCAGGAGAAAAGAAAACACGGAGTTGATAATTAAAAAAAAATAATGAACTACTCACCTTTAGGATGTACTAGGCTACATTTACCTAACACATTTTCCCTTCCTAATTGTTTTTCTGGGGTTAATATTTAACACATTAGCATAACCTTTTCAAAGATCCTCAGTAGTACATAACTGTTGATTAAGAGTTCATTTGCATGAAAAAGCTGTGTAGAAACCACACAGTCTGTCAACTATGGGCTGCCCCTGCCTGCCACTGTGGTGAATTAAATCCTCTCAATCAAAGTTCTGTGGAATTTCCTCACTGACATGTATTTGCACTGAACCACCTCTGTCAACCTCACATCAATACTCATTGTTTTCCCAGAGCTGCCTGCAACCTTTGCTTCCCCTGCCTGCCAAACTGCCCTTCAGCATGGACCAAGCTAGCTCAAGAGCAGGGATCTAGCTCTGAGTTTAAGGTCATCTCTAACTTCACAAGGCAGAGAATACCTACTCACTGATATGTTAACAGGTCTATCCTGCAACAGTCCATCTCCTTGGACTTTCATTTCTTGCATATGAATGGGTAGTGAACCTTTGGGTATGACTCCCCTTAAAAATATATACTTTTACAAGCTTAGCTGATAACTGAATCGTTTTCTACGATTAAAAAAACATATATGGCTTTTAAAATGCCACTTGAGACAGGTACAGTCACATGCACATTTCACCCCAGCTATTGCAGAGATCAAAAAATGTGGATCACTCATGCAAGTGGAACCAATCTTGGCAAGAGAAGGCATCCCCACTTAGTGTCTCAGTTGCTCTACTCTCATTTCTCAGATAAATAGACACCCAGAAATAAGGAAAAAAAGGTTTATTTAGCTCGTAGTCAATGGAGGTTTCAGACCATACTCAGCTGTTTCCAAGGCAGAGTGGCATGTAGCAGAAAGCCACCTTTTATGGTGGTGGTAAAGAGCAGAGAACAAAGGGAGGTGGCTGCAGCAGCTTAATTCAGAGAATCTTCCTTAGGGCACTAACACCCATAATCTCACAATGGATCAAGAATCAATCACAAACTCCAGAAATCTCCCTGTGACTGCATGAGGCGATGGGGGAAGAACTAGACACAAACCATAACACTTAGTACATGTAGCTCAGTGTCAAGTGCCTGGATTCAATCCCTAAAATGAGCTTGTTAGGGCGAGAGGATGTTACATAAAATTTCCCATGGATATTCTGCTACCTATGCAACATCTGCAGACATATGAATATCATCACAGCAGATGATAGTCAGTGAAGATACAGAACAAAATAAAATAAGATCAGCATCTTAGTTACTTTTCTCTCATTGCTGAGACAAAATACCCAACACCTAAAATTAAGGAAGGAAAGGTTTATTTAGCTCACAGTTTGTGGAGGTTTCAGTCAATACCAGGCAACCTCCAAGGAAGGGGTGTACATGGCAGAGAGCAGCAGTTCATGGCAGTGGAAAACAGCAAAAAGCAAAAGGGAGGAGCAGCAGCTAGGAAGCTTCTCTGTTTCCTTACACTGTAATGCAGATTACCCACTCCAGGGCAGGTATAGCACTCACACCCATAATCCCAGCATTAGACCACAAATTAATCACAAACTCTAGAAGCTGCCTCATGACTGCATGAGGCTTTGGGGGGACCACTAGACACAAACCATAACAATCAGAAAAAACTACTGCCATGAAATGTATGCTTTGGGTCACTAGTCAAAAGATTTACAAAGTTTAAGTCTCTTCCTTAAGTGATGTAAATTGTTAAAATTCATCTTAGTAAGTATATCACTAGTGATATGGTTATACTTTTACAAGCTTAGCTGATAACTGAATCATTTTCTATGATTAAACAAACATATATGGCTTTTAAAATGCCACTTGAGACAGGTACAGTCACATGCACATTTCACCCCAGCTATTGCAGAGATCAAAAAATGTGGATCACTCATGCAAGTGGGACCAATCTTGGCAAGAGAAGGCATCCACACTTAATTATTCATTGAAAATGGTATCCTATGGTATATAAATTATATAAATATGCATTTAGTTCTCATTCTTAAGTTATATCACATTTGCCTTTTAAAAAATTTTCTTGAGATCAACAGTTCAAGGAAATAAAATATACTGTTTTTCTTTAGCATATTTGAACTCTTCCTGGTGGACAAGCCTAAGAGAAACATCAGTTATACATAAATTTCTGTCTTTTGTTTTCTGAAATCAGTGTCCTGAAAGTAGTCCTATTTCATAACTTTTGTGGTTGTTAGCAAAATTTAACTGAAGAATAATGGATAGTAAGCAAATATTTGAAATTCTTAACTGATGTAAACATCTCTTTCTCCATTTTAAAAAGTCCAATGTATCTGTAACTTTTAGAGTTCTCATCAATGTAAGTCTCCCTAGACCTTTGCATATAAGCATTCACTGTTAGACATCTTTAGTGTCTCCACATATGCGATGTAATGATCATTCTTTTTCCCAACAAGGTTGTCAGAGGCTCTAAGCAGAAATTCTGCCATTGTAACTGTTAAAAAGGTGATTTCATTTTTCCTTTTCAACAAGATGTTCCATGTAATTCTAGGACTTTGAGAATCTATCCCCAACTATCTCTCCCACTAGCTTCTGCACTACTTTTGTCTTGGAAGGTCCTTTTCACCTATTTTATTACCTTCTTTTATTGCATGCCCTCACTCCTCAAAACTATCCTCAAAACTCTTAGTAAGGGTTCTCCAGAGAAAAAGAAACACTTAAAAAGAAGGAATGTGTGAGTGCACATGTGCCTGTGCATGTCCATGTGTGTGTGGGGATGTGTGAGTGTATGTCTATTATAGGAACTGATTCACAGAATTATAGATATGTCATCCATAAGCCAGATAAAGGACAGCTGATGACGTAACTCTGTCTGAGTCCCAACACCTAGACCCAGGTGAACTGACAGCGTATATAACTCTCAATCAGGGACAGTGTATAGAACTCCCAACTCTAAGAACTGAGACAGAGATACAGTTCCCCCTAAAGATATGAGAATCAAGTCTCTCTTTCTAGCACTACTCTCACTTCCATCTCAGAGAGAGAGGTAGCAGGAACAGAGCAGAAGACACATGTTCCAGTTCAGGACAAGAAAAGGAGTTTTTGCTCTATTTGGGCCCTCAATAGAGTGAATGAAGGCTACCTATACTGATTGGGCAAATCTTACTGAGTCCACTGAAGCAAATGCTAGTGTTATCCAGAAATACCCTCATAGGCACACAAGTAAAGTTTTACCACTGAGCATCCCTAAACCCAGTCAAGCTGACATAAAATATCATACTTACTACCTCCTCCAATGTTTTTCATGTCCCTGCACTTAGAGCAAGATTGGTGACTGTTCCTACAAGCCTATCAACTGCAGCATATTGCTGTGTGTAAATGACCAGCCTCTATATCTGACATATGAAATCCTTGAGGGAAGGATTTATGTCTTACATTTATATCCTAGGCACATAACCCAATGCTTCTCACATGATAAGGCTTCAATAAAAAAATGAAGAACAAATGAATATATGGTGCTCAACAGTGAACACTAAAGATCTAATATCAGGAAACCTTATGGTCAAACATACTAGCTGTAATAATAAAGAAAACCATATTATATTCCCCAAGGCAAATTTATAGTTTTCCATTGTCTTCAATTTTACAGTGCTTCTTGCTTTTCTGAAATAATGCCAATTATTTTGAGAATATGAAGGCCACTGTAAATGTTATTTCTGTATCCCTTTAGCTACAAAAATTATCTTTGTTCACAAGGAGATGTGTCCCTCTCTAAGTGATTTAGTTTATCCATATAAACAAACTCTGGACCCTAAACTGATCTTCTATCTTCCACACTCCAATACTTCAGTTCTACCACAGAAACAACTCTTAGATTTATGCCATCCTCTAAATTCTCAGGGCCACTTCTAGAGTTCAGCTCTTTATTATTTACCATTTAGATTATTTTAACAACCTTCTTCACTAGTATTCTACCATCTAATCTCTCCTTTTAATAATCCTCTCTTTATACTTCATAAGATACAACCAAAACCTGTTCATACCTTAACATCATCTCATATTTTAAAAAAAGAAAAGTTAAAACTTTTTCACTAGAAATTCAAGGTTCTGGACTGTCTTTTATCACCTTTTTCACTTCATCATCTCTTCTAGCATCTTGGAATTACACTAACCTTCCTGACACTTTTCATCAAGCTAATGTTTGTCATATTTTTCCAGTTTTGCTCATGATATTTCCTTGACTATATGTACCCCTTCCCCAACCTGAAAAATCCCTACTCATCTTTTCAGTAGATACCCTTCACATGAGTTTCTTTGTAAAACTTTTGACCTGATCAGTTATAAATCATGATTATTTTCAGGGTTCCATCAATATTATAGTTCATATACCTGGTGTCTACACAAAGCATTGGATCTATGCCACTCCCCCAAAATGAAAATCCCTTCATAATAAAAGGAATTACCTATCTTTGAATAATTATTGTCTAAAATAAGCCTGTAGCAAAACAAGTGCTAAGAAAATGTTTGTTGAATTAAGCTGTCTTCCTAACGTAAAATTCTAAAAGGAAAGAACAATGCTTTATGCATCACTACATTTTTAAGAGTCCCTAGCACAGATAAATTTGTAAAATAAATGAATAACTGACTTCTGGGGCAAATATAAAGGATGGGCAGATCAATTATAATAAAATGCTGTGAAATGCAAATATGTCCCAAATGATTTGAAAACTTTTATTATAAATTATTTCTGGTGCACAAAGACCATCACAGGTATACACAGAGTATGTCACAGACTAAAAGCTGTTATGGGTTGTTATGTTTAATTTTGATTGTCAACTTGGTTGGCTGGAGAAATGCATAGGAAATTAGAAAAGTACACTTATGAATATGTCTGAGTGAGTCACAGGAGTGTGATGATGAAGGCTATAGCTGCTCTTTTGCTCCTGTTTTGAGTCTTGTCAAATACACACCGTGAGCTGCACACAGATCAAGACCTTGAGGCCAGTCATAATGCAACAGGATCACATACGGCAAGTCTAACAGACTATTCAATATTATGGGAAAGCTTGTATTATACTTCTTGTGACCCTTCAGCCACTGGCTGACCTGACCTCTGAAGTAAAGGGACTTTCACTGAAGACTGTCCCAATCTTCAATGGGAAAAACACTTACTAAAATGCCCATAACTTGGAAAGAAAGAAGATGTTTTAAGGGTATAAAAAGGAAAGGACAGCAGAAAAAAACTGAACACTGGGCTGATGAAACATAATCACAAAAGATGCTTATTTCAATGTTAGAGGTCATCTTGGAAAAGGTACAAGACATTAGAAGCACCTGAAAAAACAGGTGGAAAGTAAGATCAACCCACTATAAAATGATTACTGCAATGCCTCTGGAAATCCATTGCTTCTATTTGTACATTACTGTCAATTCACTTCCAAAACAGCCACCATTAATCAAACTTGTTTGGCTTTCTCCTTATCAAAACTTTACAAAACTTTAATTTCAGCCTCATGAGCCCTGCAGCTGTAAATTAATTGAATAAAATTTACAAACACTATGTGATGAGATAAAGCACTTTTTCTATTCAGTTGACTTAGCTGCCTGGCATGCCAATTTTGCCTAACATGAGAACAGAGCCCCTGGAAACCTTCCTAATCCTACTCTTTAGGCCTGGAGCCTACTCATGGAACCATGTTAACCCAGAAACACAAAATTAATAAATCTCAGATGGGCTTAAGCACTCAGAAATACTCCTGATACTTCTTGCCATTCATTAGATTATAGAAAACTTCTGCAATGGGAGAATCCTCCTGTAAAATAGTGTAACAACAGCAGATAAAATCCCTGAGGTTATTAGCACGCAACAAAATATGTCATTTAAGATTACTATGGTCTGATGCTAAAGCCAAGAATTAAATTTACTAAAGGTGGAACCACTAATGCATTAGTTTCATACAGATATTCCACAAACTGATTTTGGAACTCATCTACTTCACAGTAAAAGTGTAAAAACCATCAAAATTTTTACATATTAAAGCAAATAATACACATTGCTCTTGAGTCTATCAACAGAACCAAGTGAGTCAGCTAATCATGGTTACACAGGTCACATTAATTGAAAGAGTGTAAACACCATCAACTTTCTGAAATAAGAAGTCCTAATACTTTGAAGTATCTAATTCATTTATGATTTCCATAAGTACCAGGTGGATTTCCACTGAAATTTACCAACTGTCATGTATTCATCCCAACAGAGTTCAAGATTTTCTTTTGTTTTCAGTGATAAAGTTGATGAGCATCTGGAAGCTCTCAGAACCATGTAGACCCAGGGAGACAAAAAGCAAACTGTAAAGCTTAGACTGGGTTTAAAACAATTTCTGATTTGCTGATGAAATTTTTACAGATTACTTAAATATTCTGTGTTTGATTTTGATTTTGTATTCTGTTTCACTGGGGTTCTGCAGATTGAATTTAGCTGTCCCAAGCTAGACAAGTCCTCAGTCACTGAAATACAGAACAAGCCTCCTAATACTTAACACTGTATAGTTAACACAAGAGTGAAAACAACAATAGTTCTCAAGTAAGTTCATATGAATATGAACTAAGACAAAGTAACACGAGTTGGGCATAAAACAGGCTTTCAATGAACAACTTTTAAAATGTAAATGTACTTTCCTTCTGAAACAAGGAACAAATGGAATCAACATATCTCACTGCAGACTGCTCCTTAAATTCTATATGTGACCTTATATGAAAACCAGGCAAGTTCACAAAGACGTTCTTTTATAATTTAACCACAGAAAACTCAGAAGGGATTGCTCACTCCCTCATCCTCTTAAAAAGAAATGGATAAAGTAAACCCTTGAAGTAAATGCTCATGCCTTCTTCAGTAATTCTGGACTTAGCTGAATTAGCAAATTCAAACAAAATCCATTAAATAAATAAAACCCCAACACTTGTCTCTTTAGACAGAAAGCAGATGAAAACAATAGAGAAGATAGTCAATGTTTTGGTAAACAAACCAATCTTACAAAAGCCATTTATAAAAGTCCACCAGACCTCCAGCTGTGGTGATGCCACGGGAAGCCCCCTGGCAGTTTTAAGTGTTTTTGTCTCAGACCAGAAGCACAAGTATTTATTTTAAATCATCCAAATAAATAAGCAAAAAAGAATTTCTATTTATAACACAAAGCCACAGATTCAAATAACCAAAGTTTAAAGAGACAGAGAGAGAGAGAGAGAGAGAGAGAGAGAGAGAGAGAGAGAGAGAGAGAGAGAGAGTATGTTTCATTATGTAATCTCTACAATAAGAATTTTAGTGAGTTGTCACCAAAAGCCAAATCTGTTCTAGGTCACTTCTGGTAAATGGAATTCCAAAGAAACCTAATTAATGGTACATTTATAATTGAATTGAAGACAAGTGTTGTTTTCCAACAAAAAATTATTTTGTTTTTCAGAAAGAGAATATAGTAGAAGAATTCCTGAGGTAAGTGGTTGATGCATTCATCCAAACATTCAAATATTTATCAAGCACTTACCAAACTATATGTGAGGTACTACGAAACAACTATCAATACAACGTCCTCGCTTCCAGGAGCTTAAAATGCAGGAAAGTAAATGACAATTACAATACTAAGGCATAATAGTCATGCCAAATAGGGTACAACTTAAGCTATAAGTATAAGTATCCCAGAAAATTCTTGTACTTACAATTGCAACAAAGAAATTATGCCCTCTTATAATTACTGTCAGTGTTTACCCAGTCTTTTCAAACTTCTGTAAAATCCTTTCCTTACTGGGTCCAGATCTACCTCTTACATGTCATACAAATCAAACTGACACCACAGTCACTGTTTAATGCTTACCCTATACCTACTATCACAAACACTTCCCAGTTACATTGCGATTACCAGGGTTTCCAGCCTTCTTTCTATTCACAACTAATTACCATTTTCCTAAAACATGGAGCTGATTTCAACCCATGTGAAAAACCTCTCCTAGTTTCTTGTGCAGCTCATTTCAGTCCGCAAAACAATTACGAGCTGTATTCCCATAAACAGCATAAGACATTCACATTGTTTTTTATTTAAATTTATTTATTTTTTATTTGAAGAACAAATAGCAGTGAGACAGTTTCAAGACAAATAACAGGACAGGTTCTATAAATAAATGCATTGCAAACTGTTTTTGTACTGTTTGGTATTGTACAAGGTGCATACATGATATACCTACAGACATTATTATAGCAGATGTCTCTAATCAGTGAATTAAGAGAGTGTAGCTATATACTTATTTTATGTTTTATAACTGAATTATATCACAGATTCAATAATTAATACTTTTTACCTTGTTATCTCCCTAGTGTACTATGTCCATAGTACATAGACATAATATCTTGTCCAACCACTATTAGTGCAAATCTTGCTTCTCATAGAATTATGCAGAAGCATGGCATATTTATGCTAACTGTACTGTTCATACAAACACATCATGATTATTCCTTAGTATAACCCTTTTTTTCTTCATGTTCAAAGTCCTACAGAAAATTGGACTAGATGGACTCTACCTTAACTTTATAAAAGCCATCTATGACAATCCAAAAGCTAATATAATCCTAAATGGGGAAAACTGAAATCTTTTACTCTTAAATCAGGTACAAGACAAGGATGTCCTCTACCACCCCTTCTATTCAATATAGTTTTGGAATCATTAGCAACAGCCGTAAGAAAAGAGAGACAAATAAAAGGAATAAGAATAGGTAAAGAAGAAGTTAAATTATCACTATTTGTAGATGACATGATACTTTACTTGGAAGACCCCAAAAATTCCACCAAGAAACTACTAGAACTGATACCAAAATTCAGTAGCATAGCAGGATACAAAGTCAATACCATTCCTCTACACAGACAGGAAGCACACTGAAAGGGAAACAACAGAAGCATTACCTTTTATAATAGCACAGAGGAAAATGAATTCACTTAACCAGGGAAGTCAAAGATCTTTTCACAGAAAATTACAACACCCTAAGAAAAGAGATCATAGAGGATTTCAGAAAATGGAAAGATATTCCATGCTCCTGGATAAGAAGAACCAACATGGTGAAGATGGCCATACTCCCAAAATTGCTATACAGATTTAATGCAATCCCTATCAAACTGCCACCAACATACCTCCCAGACATAGAGAAATAGTTCCTAAAATTTATTTGGAACCACAAACGACCTAGAATAGCAAAGGCAATCTTGGCCAATAAAGACAAGGCAGGAGGCATCACAATTTCTGACTTGAAATTATACTACAAAGCCACTGTGATAAAGTCAACATGGTATTGGCAACGAAATAGACCTGAGGATCAATGGAATAGATTAGAAGACACAGAGGCCTCTATGAACACACTCAGCCGTCTGATCTTCAAGAAAGGGGCCAAACAAGCCTACTGAAAGAAAGATAGCTTTTTTAACAAATGGTGCTGGAAAAACTGGTTTTCTGCATGCTGAAAAATAAAACTTGATCCAGCTCTATCACAATGCACTAAGCTAAAGTCAAAATGGATTAAAGATCTAAACATTAAAACAGAAACACTATCTCCTGGAAGAGAAAGTAGGAGGAAATCTTGGAAGACATAGGAGTAGGTAAAGAGTTCATGAACAAATGTATATTTGCACAGGAAACACTTGAAAGAATGAACAACTAGGATCAACTCTTCTTGAGGAGTTTCTGCATATCAAAAGAAATTGCCAACAAAGTAAAAAGACAACCCACAAATTTTGAAAAAATCCTAACTAATAAAAAATCAGACAAAGGTCTGCTGTCTAGAATTTATAAAGAACTAAGCTATAACATGGCCCTCGAATTTAAAGACCCAATTCAGAAATGGCCATCTAAGATGAATACACACTTCTCAGAGGAAGAAATTAAAGAAGCACATAAATATATGAAAAAATGCTCCACATCACTAGCCATTCATGAAATGCAAATAAAAACAACACTGAGATACCATCTCACTCCAGAAAGAATGGCTACCATAAGGAAATCAACTAACAACAAATGCTGGAGAGGTTGTGGGGAAAAGGGAACACTTCTTCACTGCTGGTGGGAATGTAGACTGGTACAACCATTGAGAAGATCAGTGTGGAGACTCCTCAAGAGTAGGAGTGGAAATCCCATTCAAGCCGGCTATCCCCCTACTGAGAATTTTCCCAGAGGATATGAAAATATTATATCATAATGATATATGTGTACTTATGTTTATAGCAGCTCAATTTGTGATAGCAAAATCTTGGACACAACTAAAATGTCTGTCACATGAGGAATGGTTGAAAAAGATGTGGTATTTCTATATAATGGAGTATTACTCAGCTATAAAGAATGATAAACTTGAAGCATTTAAATTGAAGTGGATGCCACTTGAACATATACCCATAAGTGAAATAAACCAGACACACATGTGTAAATATCGTATAGTCTCCCTAGTATAAGAAGTTATAAATACAAATAGAAATGTTCAACAACAACTAAAAAGAATTGAGTCAGATAGTTAGGGCAAACTGAACGGCATATGCTGCAGGGTACTAATCAGCTTTTCTTCTGGATGGGTAACAACCCAATATACAGATCAAAATTTGAGAAATAGAAGAGCTGCAAGGTCAGCCAACATTTTGGCCCTAGCCTTTCAAGGTCAGCGAAGACTCAGGACATAGGAGAACCTGTACTGTACCATCATGAAACTCAGTTGCATCCCAAATTTTCTGACCAAGGAGATTATGGAGCCACAGAGGAAAGAGATTGATATTCTATAGTGTGCCTGGAGAGAGTCACATGGAGAGAAAACTTTCTCTCAGGCTCTCATTGAGAGCAAACTGGCCAAGCATTGGCTGTGACTCATCTGCATGAATGACACAGACAAAGGATCTACAGAGTAAGGTACAGGATTACAAGATAAACCCTGAGAGGACTTCACTGACCTTATCAGAAACAAAAGCTACATCTTTTGGTATATAGGTCTTGATCTATCTTGGTCTTAACCATCCAGCAGAAAAGTATAAAAATGAGGTATATAATGAGGGGCCATAATAATAAGTTGAGCTGTAAATGGCTACAGTCAACAACTTCTTCAGATAACTCACTGTTATTGTGGAAAGCTGGACTGTGTTAGATTGTGTCACAGAGTTGAGGCACCTAAATTGGTTTAATGACAATGGAGTGCTCATCTTTGACAGGTCTAGACAAGACAATCGCATTGACCTGGGTGTTAACAGACCACCATGCCCTCTCTGAACTTCATGGCATGTCCAAGGTTTTCCCTTTTCCTGGAAGACCCTTTCCCAGAATTTTTTTTTTTCTACACTATCTTCTGTGTAGTCTCCTTTGACTGCAGAGAGAACTCCCTCATTTCTCCCTCTGGAACTGCTCATGATGTAAAAAATATGTAGTATATGGATGTAATTTTATGTCTTTTGTTTTTCTTTCTATACCATACTTCAGTTCAGGGGTCATTTCTTAATTATGTTCCACAACTTAGCACAATGCATGATGCAAGAATGTATCTGTTAATCTCTCAAATAAACTAAGGGAATTATTAATTCATTCTAGTTATAAGTTTAATAAAGGAAATTATTCCCCATTAGGCTGTGACAGTACTATATGACAATGATAAAATGATTAACTTGATTTTTAAAAAATGGTTTTATTCTTGTAGGTTCCAGGAATAGAACTCAGGATCTCACACTTGCCAGGCTGACACTGTGCCCCTGAGCTGTATCGCCAGCCCCAAGATTTGTTGTAAGTACATTCCTTACCAGTCAATAATACCAGCCTACTAGACAGTGGCCCTAGAACAAGCAGTCACTCCACAGCTTGCAATTCATTTGATGTTCAAAGCTAGCTCAAGGGAAACCATAATTTGATTCAGACAAACTTATTTTTAAAAGCTTAATGTCAGATTTTGTTGGAAAAAATAAACATCATGTGTCATAAGAATCTAAAAGATAAAAAATTCCTCTTTGCAGACAAAGTCCCATTATAGACAAGAAAATCTTAACTGCCTGCTACTTTCCAAAAAGCCAATAACTGCATTTAAAATTTAAGGTTCCATCACCAATGTTACACATCCAGCTCTATCAAAACCTGAAAAGAAGCCTCTGACAGGATTCTCAATTACTACCAAACCACTAGTTTTCAAGTTTGTTCCACTAAAATTAATCCCTTGAGTTGCAGGTGCAAACCAAAGGGCTGTCTGGATGTAAAGTATACCATCTTACATGAGGATGTTAGTTTGCCATCCAGAAACAAGAAGGAAGAAGCAGAAACCTGGCAAGAGCTTACAGATAAGCTCCTTCTTTCAGCTTCCCAACCACCATATGTTACAGAAGGCAAAAGAAGAAGTTGTGAATCCAAAAAAAAAACAGTGGTGATATTGATTAAGACAATTCACATTTCAGATGCAGGCACAATAGTTAATTTTGCCTCAGTCACATATTCAAGCTGGTTTTCATCCCGCAATGTGTGCTTTATAATACAGACAAACTTCCAGAAATGGCAGACATTGGCAGCAACTGAACCGAAACCTTGAATTATATTCCATTGAATAACTCAAATGTATGATCTGGGTTAAGACAGTTAACCTTTTGGATATTCAGTCTGTTCATCTGCAAAGCAAGAGCCATTAGGATGATCTCTGATGTTTCTTCTAATTGTAAAGTACAATAACTTCAAGACAGGGTTATAAACCATGAACACTGACTTAGCGTTTTAGATGTTCCTCAAACACAAATGTGAAAGAAAAATCCTTTAGTAGAACATTTCTTCTGTTTTGCCCATGACATAGATCATCAAATTGTCATACAAACAGAAATACATGTACTATACAGAAGAAATAACAATTGTGCCTTACCAAAGACCCTGACTTAATATCTATAGACCCTGCCTATAATATCTGAGACTAAAGTGAAATTCATATGACAGAAACATGTTTTAGGCTTTCATGTCCTCCTTAATAGCCCATTAAGAAGTTTCAGATTCAAAAGAAGATAATTCATATATGGTATCTACATCTATCTTAGTTGAGGGAATCCAAGTGCCTTGGTAATTATCTTCTGCAACACATCCCAACCATAGGGTTGTTTACCAATGGTTAGCTTAAGGTCTTCTAAATGTATGCCTCTTTATTTTGACTACAATTATAATGGCTGTTCATATAGTTAAATGTGAGGCTAGGGAAAAAAAGCCAAAAGGCAAATAGAGATATTTTTTACACAAGCAAAAAAGGACTACAGTGTTAGACTTGTATGCAGCCTGAAGTATATTCTGTTTTGCTTCAATACTCTCAGTCCAGTACAAAAAGAAGTTTAATTGAACTTATCATTCCTCTGTATAAATTTTACTTTATCAAGATGATTGTTTTCACCTGTGTGATATGTCTAACCAGCTAATGACTAAACTGCACATGATCCATCCTTCTGGACTCCTCTGGACCTGCGAGCACAGGTAGATGCCTCATAGTCACCAAAATGGTTACTTTTTGTATCTAATTTGTGCAATACCACAATCACTGCCATCTATTTGGACTGAACTAATGACTGTGTTTCCCAAAAGCTGAAGATACAGCTCAGTGAGACAGCACTTGTCTAAAATTTGGAGACCCTGACTTCAATCTCCAGTAAGGACGTGGGGTACACTTGGGAAAGAAAAGCAGCTTTTATTAAATACTATCAAGGAAGACAGCAATTCTTCAGTAATCTTTACAGTAATAATTTGGTTGTGGAAACACAGGTAAAAACAAGATTGAAAATCAAAGCATTTTAGAATTATTTTGCTAAAAATAAAATAAATGGAATAAAAACTGAAACAAAGTTATTTTCATCACTAGTACTGCCACTAACGAAAATACACATTTTACAAATTAAGGATTAAAATTATTTTATACATTTTTAACAAAAATAATCAGTAATCTGAATGAATATATGTATATATATCCATTAGGTGGTTACAAACTAGAGAATAATTGTCACATGGAGATAAAATAAATAATGGTAACTAGAAATGTGTAAAAATGTTTTTTGTGTGTTTTTCTGTGTTCTGTTTCTTTGATGGTTGGCTATGAGATAAAGTAGCTTTGCTCTCACCAAGAAATCCAATGTATTAAAAAAAATTACTAACATATTTTTCTACTTTTCTTGAAATGGTATGAGGATCTAAGAGGGTTTCTGGCTCCTTCAAGTTCTTATAGAGAAAGCCATAGTTTTCTTGCTATTGTTTTTGCAAAATGGGATCAAACTCAGTGTCTCACATGTGCCAGGCAAGAACTTAAACCACTAAGCTGACCTCAACTCCAACCCAGAAAAGCCCCACACAGTTACACTGTTCTATGATTTTCTGTTTTGTTTATTTGGTTCTCTGATGGACAGTGACTTTCCTTTGAGAAGGATATCTGCTTCTCATTCATCTTGTAGATGAAATACCTATCTGGTAGCTCCTGGCCATGTAGGAACTTCTTACATGCAACTTAAAATCTCATACTTGAGTCTTTTAGAAAGACAGTGTGCGTAACAATAAATACATTTGCTTAGAAATCACTTGCTCATTTTGTTCCTTACATGCTGCCTGCCCTGGGAAGGGATGTGGCCACTCTCTAAGCATGTTGACTTGCTCAATTTGTTCCATTCATGCTGCCTGCCCTAGGCAGAGATATGGCCATTCTGTAAGCACATCCTACAAACCTAATTAGACATCCACAAAAGGAAGATAATATATAAGTCAATGTAATAGTATTTGTTAGAGATGTTGTGCAATTTTCTAGGTGAAACCTCTAAATTACATATAACAGCAAAAGAACTATTATTAGGATGAGGGAAAAACAGCAAGTCCCAATAGGGTCTGACAGGGAAGAGTTGTTTTTTTTTTTTTAAACAATTTAGAAAAGCATTTCCACAATACCAGTCAGTCTAATCAATAAGACTTCAATTTATTCTTCCACAACACAAAACTAATGGTTTTCATGACACTGAACAAGACCAATGAACCCTGAGAAATGGCAAACAATCAAATTCCTAGAATTTTTACAGTCAGAGATTTTCCAGAATACATTGTAGGGAGGTAGAAGCCAGGCAAGCCTGGTGGATTCCCTGAATTAAACTAATAAAGCTGTGAATTCAAGGAGACTAAGAAGGCAAGAGTTGACAGATAAGAAAGGAAGAGAACACCAAATGTCTGGCAATGGTCATTGAGCGGTGCATTGGTTTGTACCTGTACATAAAGATAATACTCAAAGCTAGGAACCAAATCAAGGTAAAAATGAAAGGTAGCACTGTAAGTCTCAAATAATGCTGTATATAGGGTCTTATCCCATAATCCAGAGTGAGAAATGTTAATATTCATGATATATTAGAAAACTAGGACAGTCTTGCACCATCAATGTGTTCTACACTAAACACTGCTCTAATCCCATGTGACAAATTTCACAAGCAAAACCTCTGGAAGTAAAACTGTCCAAGTACCTTAACTTTATTCTGGTGAAGAAAGACAACACAAAACCTTACAAATAACTTTAAAGAATATAAAGATATTAAGCACCTCAAAACAAAAAGTATGGCATAAATAGAAGCAGGATAACATTTGAGGAAGGAAAAAAAATCAATTAAAATGACTCAGAACTGCCATAGATGTTAAAATGAACAGATAAAAAGTAAAATATTTCATTCTAACTATATTCCCCATGTTCAGAAAGCTAGGTAGAAAGATGCAAGATATCAAAAAGATCTAAATCAAACCTACAGATGAAACTGTAATGTGTGAAGTGAAAAATATACTGGGCTTCTTGGCAGGTAAGAGAACACAGGAAAAAATAGCTAGTAGAATTAAAGACAAAAGGATGGAAAACATGCAAAATAAAACAGAAAAAAAATTATATGAATGGAAGTGCATCAGCGAGCTGTGTCACTACCTCAAGAAGATAAATATATATATATAGAGAGAGAGTAGACTGCTCTCACCAGTTAACAGTATTTTTTCATGAGGCAGTTGTCCCAAAACTTAAAACAAAAATCAGGGTCATAAGTGAAAGCAAAGATAACTATTCTTTAAAGAAATCAGATCCATGACTTCTATGAAAATAGCACTTATCAAGGCTGGGAAGATGGCTCAGTAGAATAAGCACTTCTCTGGCAAGGGCAAGGGTCTGAGTTCAATCCCCAGTTCTGAAAAAAAAAAAAAAACCCAAAGCTTATCAAGTAACACCTACAACACAATGGAGAGAATGAAAAGGACCAGGTTTGAGAGGAGAAATGACACACTAAGTGCTTTTAGTAAGAATGAACTATAATGTTATATCCTAAGCACGTCCTCCAGATATACATACATACATATATTCATATATAACACACACACACACATATATATTAGAAAACTAAGACAGTCCTGCACCAGCAATGTGCCCTACACTAAATGCTAAACACTGCTTGCTCACACTCACACTCTCTCTCTTCACCCCACTTCTCCATCTCTCATTCCTCTCATATATATACATACACTTTCCCTTAAGCCATTTCCCATTTGAACATTAATTCTAATATGACCAGCTGGCTGGATTCAGAAATGTCTGCTGAATTACTAAAGTATGTTCCTGGGTAGGTCATGGAGGTGTGACCTTGAGTACTACATATGGCCCCTCATTTATTCCTCTTTGGCACCGTTACTCTGCTCTGCTTCCTGGCTGCAAAGCAGCTTTGCTCTGCTCATCCCTTACTGACAACCAGGTACCTAATCTCCTGAAACTGTGAGCTAAATAAAACCTTTCCTCCTTTGAACTGTGGGTATCAGGTATTGTGTCACAACAGTGCGAAAACAAATACAAGTCAGTGGGCCATACTAAACATACTTATGTTTAGACTATAACACTTAACCTCTCACTGTGTAAGTCATATTGAGGTTGTTTATTTTATAATCTAGCTTATAAAATAGGGCTATAACAAAGAAATCAATGGACTACATTTACCATGACATAAAACAACACACATAATAGATTTAGAATGGAACTGCGACTTTATCTTCATTGGCTTCCTAACAGAGGAAGATGTCTCATAACTTGATTTCTCAAGTCATAAGATTCCTCAAGAGGGACAAGATATCTGTTAATAATCATTAAACACAGATATACTGAAATACTAGATTGGTTTCAGAAAAAAAAATCCCTCAGCTCTGACATTTTACTGTAATTAATTATGGAAAAACACAATATTAATGAGAAGTAGATTAGCTTTCATACATAGTAAATACAACTAGTTAGACTAATGAACATGCTTAATCCATCTTTTATAGAAAAAGAGTGGTATTGCTTCAATTAATCAAGTAGCATATTTTCAAAGGTCCATGACATGCAACTAATCACTTGGTTTAGACTGTTCCCTTTAATAACTGTAGTGGGGTAGGGGTGGGTGGAGGTCACACAGGGAGTGTTTTTAAATAAAATGAAAACTTTGACCAATAACTGACTTTAAAACACAAATTCAGTCAAAAGACATTAACTTCTTTTTACTTTAACAAGAAATGAATTGGCAGGACAGCCAAATGGCTCAGTAGATTAAAGCACCTGCTTAGGCAGAAGCAGCATTTGATCCACAGGGTACCATGCAAGACCCGCCCCTGGGGCACACTAAAGGTAGTGACTACAACTGCATGGTGGAACACACCTATACTACCGGCCATTTGGGAGGATGAACACAGGCGGATCACTATGAGTCTCATCTACATAGTGAGACCCTGTAGACCCTTACAAAAAATCAACAGAAAGAAATGAAATGACTTTCTTTCGAAACTCTTAATTCCAATAGATAAACAATATTAGACTAAACCACAGAAACTGATTAGAACATCTGCTTCACTATAAACATACAGAATACCTAATGAAAAATTAGCCCCATTGAAAGTTTGCTGTATCAAATTATATATTCTATATTTGCTTGTCAGATCTGAGAATATCAAAACCTATAAATACTATATCCACTCTGTAGCATCTATATAATTGAGCTGAAAAAGTACCTGAATGTTATTTTGAACTTTTTTCTAATAATTTTTAGACTGACATAAATAAAATATATCAACTTTAATTCTTATTTCCTTTTAGCAGATAGTATTTATATTTTATAACAAGTTCTATTAGAAGGAAGCAAGTAAAGATGGCAGTTTTCTAACTGGTCTCTCTGATGCCCTCTTCTGCTTTAACAGGACACAAAAAGCAGGATACTCACACCAACCATATCTCTAAACCAGGCGGAACAAAATACAAAATTCAGACGGGCATGAGAGGTCAGATCATCTCAATTTTATGGCAGTTTTCATTTTACAAACACATTATTTTGTGTGCATTCTGCAATCTGATTCATGTGTAAGGATATAAAAACTCTGTGATAATGAGGAGACACTGCCCTCCTGCCTGCCCCTTTGGCTCAAAACATACATACATTTAGAAATCCATTTTGTAATGTGGGTACCCAGGAACTTCATAGAAGGTTATTAATACCCAATGTTAGTCAACAGAATAAAAAGCAAACCCATTCTGGATGAGTACAGGAACTTCACAGACTTCTTACAATGAAAACATTAATACTTAAAAAAAATTGAGTTCCTTCCTTCTTGAAAAACAACATAATAACATTATTTCTCAAAAAAATATATATATATGATAAAACATATATATAATGATAAAACTTCTGTTAGGAACTTGTATGCTAGAGTACTATTAATGTATATGTCTATCTTAGGATCACTGCATGTAGCCCAAACAGTGTATGGTCCCAGGCAATGACCAACACTTATATGATTTTTATAATAAACTTTTAAAGAAAAATAACTTCTGGGGGACTAAGCCAAAAGTGACTTAGGTCCTGGACTAGCACAAATATGAAGGGAAAAGAGGGGAGGAGAGGGATTTCAATAACAATAAGGAATTCTGAAAATGCCTGCATAGAGATATTTAATGGGAACAAACAAAAAATACCCCAGCTGAATTGAATGGTCTTCCAATCTTTTTTTTTTTTTTTTTTTTTTTTTTTCCAAAACTCAAACATGAAGCAAAAGAAAGAAGAAAGAGAAAGACATTGTCAGGTACTAATTTAAAGGGCATTCAAAAGGTAAAAATATTTTAAAAGCATATGAGATTTTTTTCTTCCAGGATAAGGTCCAAGCAAAAATGGAACTGCAGGGCCAGCAAGATAGCTCCATGGACTAAGTGCCTGGTTAGGGAAGCGCAGAGACCAGGGTTTGATCCCCAGCACCACAAGCTACACCAACAATTCCCCTCACCCCTGATGCACTGAACTGGCCACAGAGACTGGGTCTGGTGCCACACCTCTGTAATCCCAGCACTGGGGAGACTGAAAACAGGAGGGTCACTATGAGTCCAAGCTACATAATGAGATCCTGTACCAAATACATAAAAAAAAAAAAAAATTGTAGAAAATACACTAACTTGAATCCATCCTTCATTTGAAATGCACTAATGAGACAGAGGTCTTAGTAGCCTACTTTAAATCCTATCCAGGAGTTACATGAGCAAGTATGTCTGGTACACCTGCATCCCAATAGTCAAAATGAACCAAGGTATGCAGATCTTGTATGCTCTTTAAGATGTGCCTAAAAGAAAGCATAAAAATAAACATTGCTAGGAGTGTGGCTTAGGGACATAGTGCTTGCCTACCACACTGGGAGACCTAGATTCAATTCTGAGCACCTAATTTAATGCCAACTTTACACGCCCAGCAAATCCTCCACCCTTTGTCACAAAAATCCTTATTATTCAAAATGTGATGACATTCCTCTGGGTGATAAGGAATGCCAGTTACTCTCTAACAAACCATTTTCCCTTTTCCCTAGACTCTCACATTTGTTTTGTTTTGTTTTGTTTTTTAATGTGTGGTAAATAGCAGTGCTGTGTGAAACTTCAGGGAATTTACCTATGAGTTAGGAGCCATATACCTTCTTTGGCTGTCTGCATTTTTGTTCCTTTTCAAAGCAGAGGTAAAGAAAGACTGGTGCTCCAATAGCCACCATAAACCATGCAAGAAACTGAAGACAACCAAAAGATAAACTGAGACTCAATATCTGAGGACTTTGAAAAGATCCTACTCCAGCCCCAGAATTTTTTTTTTCAGCCCTAGAATATTTATCTCCAGGTTTCTTTTATAGGACAGTGTAATCTTCTTATAGTTGAGTCTCTCTTTCTTAAAACTAAATATAAGTTCTAACTAATATCCTCACTCTTTAACAATACCCCATCACCCATAACAAAGGGATAACAAATGAAGGTAACTTCAGCAAGGTTTGCTGCCTTAGTCTTTTGAGCACCTGTGTTTTTTTCAAAAATAAGAAAGTTCTTTCTCTCCACATATAAAGAAAATACCCTGGAATGGAGGTTTTACGACCTGCTTCAGGGAAGAAAGGTGAGGAAAAGATGAGAGTGACCTTCTGCTCCTAATATTCGTTCAAATGCCGTGCATGTTCTTTATCAGTAATACCTATAATATTCAAATTTGAATATATCAGTCCTACTGCCTGAACACAGTCTACCCCACCTACTAAGGGTCTCCATATGCATCTCAGGCTGGCCTTGAGCTCACTCTGTAGCCAAGGCTGGTCTCAAACTCATAACAATTCTCCTGTCTCAGCTTCCTGAGTGCTGGGATTACAGGCATGCACCACAATTTCAGGTCAAAGGATCTCTTTCTGTTTGGTCTTTTCTGGCCCTCTTCTCCCCAACCCCAGTGAAGCTCTCCTTTTGTATCTCCTCTCACTCCACAGCATCAAACTCACAACTCTATATAATGTGTTGGATAATTTATTTTCTCTGTATATGTCTGCCTCCTACAAATAAATAGGATTTTAAATACAAGATACAAGTCACATTCATCCTATCACCTTAGCACTTGTCATAGGTTCCAGATCATAACAACCTTAACTAGAAGGCAAAAACTTTGATTTATAAATAATGGATCACAGGCCAAGCAAGTTTGAATGTGATTTATTTTGTAAACCCCCATCTCCAGCCCAACATACACGTCCTGTGTGCCTCTAGAACACATTACATACCACTGAATAATGTGCTGACTTTATTTATACATCTGTCTCTCCTGCTACACTGAAATCTAGAAACATAGGGACCACATGCTGCACAAGTTAGCACCGCCAGGTCTGAGCATTGTGTCAGGCTTACAACACCTGCTCAATAAACATTTACTCAGGGCTGGCAAAAATTGACTGAGTGAAGAATGCCTTTTTAAAGCTCATGTTTATTATACACTGCTACAGTGAAGATATAAAAAGGAGTAAGACATGGTATTTGAGACGGATACATTCCAATAATAATTAGAAATTAAGAGCACAGCTTTTAAGACAGAACATCATGTCATGTTTGCAATCTCTAGTAGCTATTATATGTAAGTCTTTAAATAGTTTGTAATAATAAAGGCAAAACAAAAGTAAACTTTTTCTAGGGGATTATACTAATACATGATTTTTCTTGTTCTATGACTGTATTTAAAAGCTGCATAGTAACTGTGTAGCAACAAAGAGTCGTTCAGGATCTATTCAATGTCTTACTAAATGAGCCTGACATGCTGTCCTCATGTTTGTGTTGTTTCATTTTAGAAGGATATTAGTTACTCTTTGTCATTCTTATGAATTTTGAAATTCTTCCCATTTTGCTAAAGAAAATTGCTTCACTAATTATTTTTCACTACAAATATAATTGAAAGAGTTCCAAACACTAAGAATGCCTGTGAAAATGAACAGACATGAACCTGAGATACAATGTGCTTTTTGCTCTAGATAGTTATATTTTAGGGTATTCTTTCACAAGTAGCACTGTTGACTCGTTTTCTTCCATGTCGATTATTATTATTATGGAAAATAATCATAAAAAGAGCTATCAAGGATAAATTCCTGATAGTATCATCAGATAGCAACGAGATTACTAAAAAATCTCTCACATAAGCTAATTAAAAATTTTCACGTTAAGAATAAAACATCAGCTAATGCAATGCCTATGATCCACTTTTGTACTAACTTATACACCCTCCATTAAGTTACAGTGGTAATTAATATTTTTATCATCAAGGGAAAGAATGTTTTTATGCTTTTAAAGTATAAAGATGTACATACTTTGTAGAATGAGAAAAATTGGCCATAAAAAGAAGGAAAGACAAGGTACTGAATTTAATACACAGTACCGAAAAAAAAAGGAAGATGATGATGATAAAGAAAAAAGAATTTCAGTTATTCTCTTGATTCAACTAGAAAAGCTATCAAGAATATATATGTTCATTGTAAATGTATACTAAACATACCTACATAAAGGTGTATTCATATGTGATTAGAGTAAAAATGCTGAAAACTACTGTCAAACTACAAAACTGCTAATGTTCTAAACATTTGTCCTGTACACCAAAAAGTGACTCACTAAATATTAATTGTATTACATCACCAGCTGTCAAGTGATTCCGAAAATGCACCGTTACCAAATCATATGTTTGACTGAAGGACATTAGTCACTAAAGGACCCTTTATTTAACTCTAAATGAAACCCTTTCAAGGAATTACGGGTAACTAGTTAGTCTGATCAATCCAACTTCAGGACATATCTTGAGCTCATTACGAAATGCAATAGGGCAGTGTATGTTTACAAGGGCACACTCAGCTGAATGCTAACTGAGGAAAGATAGCAAACATGCCCCTTATATCCAGAACTACTTTCACATCTTCACTGAAATAAACAATGAGGTGTGCTATAATTATGAACTTCAGGAAAATGTCAAGGTTCCTAAATAATAAAAATAAAAAAGTCTGAGAATGAGGTGCAGTGTGGTAAGCTGCTTACCTAGCACTTCTGAGGACCTATTCAGGCTCCACCACCACAAACAAGCTCTTTGAATGTAAGCCTATTTTCTGTTCTTTATTTTATTTTATTTTATTTTATTTTTTTATTTTCTGTTCTTAATACTGTCAACTGACAGGGGAACGTCACTTATCCTCTCTAGGCTTATTTTTCATTTTTTTTTAATTTATGTTTGATCAAGGTAACATCCAAGAAAGTTATTATCATCAATACCTATGATCAAGGCTATCTAATTCTATAAGTTTAAAAAATAAGAAAGTAAATTCTAAGATAATTAAAGAAATAGCAAAAAACCAAAAATACAGTCTATACATAAGAAAGCACAGTTTGACTAAAGCCAATTTCCTGACATATTGGTCATTATACAGTGTAAAACCCTGTACTGGGTTGTGTCAGTATGCCAGAATTCATGAGATTATGCCTAGGGTTTGCAACCTAAAGGAGTGGACAGATAAGCAAAAGACTAGCATATACGGCAAATGGAATTACACAAAGAACATAATTTAAATTGTAATACAACCTTGTACATTGTCTAAAGTTTTAATATGCCTAAGGTCTAGAATATACCTTGAGGTCACAAATCAAGACTTGAACAGGATTTACACCAGGCCACTTATGACACAGTAACAAAGTGATCTTCTTGGAAGAAAAGCTGATCATGTTTCTTATAATGGATTTCTGATGCTGTGATGATTAAGGAATTTTATTCTAGTTGGTAGAGATGTTAATTATAGCATATTTAAAACCTTGAATGATTTTCCTTCATACTCTATACATCAAAGTATAATCCTCATCCCATTTCTCTCTCCTCTCTCAAAAAAAGAAAAACCCTACATAATGAGTACTGAATGAAAGTTTTATTTTAATCTCATCCCAAGAATTTGTACAAGCTCTTTATTGCCTGTCGTGCTGAATTTAAATTTCCTTGGGCAACATCCAATCACACAGGGACATGTTATAAATGTCTAAGACAGACAGACCTAAAAAGTATATACAAGCAATTCTTTTTAATTCAATCTAAAAGATACAATCTACTAAATAGATAATAAGTTAAAACATATAGCTGATGAAATAGAAAGACATACATCCATAGAGTGGTAACACATATTAAAAGATACATTTGAAAAATTAACAGAAACAAAAGGAAAAACACAGCAGGGGCAATAGCAATAGTGGTATTATAAAGATCAAGCAGTAAGAGGGATTCTGAACCATAGTCATATGTAAAATTTTTAGATGACAATAGAGGAAAAACAGACATTAAATCAATTTATCAAACCAAGAAAACCACAATAATTTTATAATCAGAGTGGTAGTTTAGAAAGTGACAACTGCCTGTTCACTGTATCCCACTGATACCCAATAACCTTTTGAGGTATCTTGAGTCTCTAAAGGAAGGGACTGAGGAATTTGAAGCCATTTGATGAGCATTTCAGAGTACGCAGAAGCTATCAAGCAGCCATCTGGAAACTGCTCCAAGAAGCATGGAACCAAAGGATGAGAGCATTTCTTACATATGTGCAGCAGCAAGCTAAATCTCAAAGTAACAGAGCACTGTAGCTTAGACTGGACCCTAATTGGACCTAAGTACGACAGAACAGCTTTCACTGCCCTCTTCCCCCAATATTGATTTGAGGCATTTGCACTGAGCTGCAACTACTGTTGTTACCTTATTTTGAGAACCAGCCTGAGTCACTAAATTGCCCAAGTGAGGCTCAAACTTGGGTTCCTTCTGCTTCTGTCTCGTAGGTACCCCTCTGCTTGAAGGCTCACAGGAGAGCTTTTGTTGTTTTACACACATCTGTAGTTCTCAGTGGCTGTGGTACCAGGCTGAACTAAGAACCAGTTTAGTATTTTTATTTGTAATCTTTTACTTCTTTATTTATTTGTTACAGGGTCTCACTAGGCAGCATGGACTCATAGTGATCCTTCTGTCTCAGCCTCCCCAGTGCTGGGCTAACAGGCATGCGCAACCACAGCCGGTTTTGGTGGCCTGCACTGCAGTGCAACATGCTATACTAGAGATCAGACCCGGGTCCTCATGCTTTCTAAGCAGGCCCTTGAACCACTAAGCTATCTTCCTGGTTCCCAATGTTTTTAACTGTCACAATGCTATCTGGTACATAGGAGCTAGGCCTGCTAAACTGGATAGTATTAAATTAAAAAAAAAAATTATCCTGTACCTTTTAAGTCACTGATATGTTCCACTAGACATTCTGGTAGGCGCGCGCGCGCACACACACACACACACACACACACACACACACACACACACACCCCTTTGTAATTCCATGATGACAGCCTATCTCCATTCTATTTATAATAAGCATTTCCTGCATAAGGGATATACCAAACACCCACCAATATGGAAAGTTGTGTCAATTCATGGTGCTTACATTATCAACACATTTATTGTATCTGTATATATGTATACTAACAGTTCTTATTTCAAAACTTCCAATACTTAGTTGAGTGTTGATTTATTTCCTTTTAATGTAAGTTTCTGCATTATAAAATATACTGTGAAGAGGGAGTACGGAATCTAAAGAAACCCAATAAAATAGAATCCAATATCTTAAACAGAAAGCCAAAGAGCTGGAATATTAAAACACATCATAGCACTGAAAAACACAATTGTACCTATTTGTGATTGTAGTATAGAAAGCATTACTGAGCTCTAATAGGCCACTTTTATCATTTTTGTGGCTCCTCAATCATTGTATGAATTTAAAAACGCACAATCTCCCATACCACTTGAGTCAGTCAGCATACACCATGGTCTGTATAAGCTCTTGACAGTTTTTTACACACAGACCTAATGGACTTTTCTATCAACAACTTCAAGCGAGATAAGGTTAAACTTTCCAGAAAAAGTAGGAGAAAAGGAAGAAGACATGTAAAACATATTAAGATATATTATGTACATGTATGCTCCCAATAATACTGTAATTATGTACTGCAAACATATACTAATAAAAATTTAAGAATTAGAAAGTAAATTAAAAAATAAGAGGCCCAGGGAAATAGTTGGGTCCAGGGAGAGAGCTCTGTAGCATAAGTGCTTGCCTGGCAAGCACAGGGTCCTGAGTTCAATCCCAGTACCACACACAATCACACAAAAATAGAAACACTGGTGTTTCCGTGTGATGAGAATGCTTTTGGAAAGTTGAAGAGTGTTGTCAAAAGGTAGCTGGGAATTCCCAAATCTGCAGAAGAATTCTTTATTGTGTGTTACTCTAGTTGCAAGAACTAACTTTTAAACTGCTCTAATCTTCAAACTCATTACTATAGAGCAGAGTAAAACAGAGAGGGGGAGAGGATGATGTAGCTAAAATACAGATGCCTTTACTATTAAACTTTAATTATTAATGTTAAATATTATTTTATTATCATCAAACTACATGTGGTACAGGAAAAGATAACACAAGTTACAACTATTTTGTAACATTATCTAATATTTCCAAGTCAGTTAATATCTTTCAATTAATATCTTTCAGTGAACCAGAAGTCTCTCCCAATTGAAAATGCAAATTGCCTCAGCTCTAACATTTCTTACTTCTAAGCCCTATTATGATGCTCAATTTTGTCCGCTAGCTCTGTAATTTCTGAAATATATAGAATTCACATATACATTATGCTAACTGTTGCGTCCTGTCACTGAGCTACAATAGCACAGAAGGAGGTCAGTCATCCGCTTTGTTCATTATGCACCCCAGCCTCCTGAACAGCACCTGGAGCATCGCTGGTGGCCAATGCAGCTTTATGGAAAGAATGCAGTGTATCTCCTACCATTCATAGAATGCGTTCTATGAGTCCAAGTACATTTACAAGTACTTTATATAAAGATTTTATTTAATCTTTACTATAAAAGCCTATAGGGTAACATATTAATTACCATTTTAGAGTTGGGAAAATTGAGGGTTAGAATTTTAAAAGTCGCTCAATATGGTACAGCCAGTGAGCAGTGGATCCAGCATCCAAGCCGAGTAATCTGAATTGAAAATCTACCCACAATTGTATAAGGACCGTAACAGAGAACATACACTACCTTCCTTCACGGGATGCAAGGAATCTCTGGATTAATCAGCACTATTGTTGATTCTTTTCTTGCTCCCTGGGATTCTTAGAAAAATATGTAAGATGAAATGTTACGTGTGTATGGGGGGGAACATAAGGGAATTCTCTGTCTTCTTCCTAGTTTTCCTGTGTGGAAAAAAGTAAGCCTTTTTGAGTTTTGAGTGTCTCAATTTGGAGGTCACTGAAGACTTCATAATTAATTGCTGGCTTAACATCCTTAAAAACATGAACCTAAACATTCCATAAGACGAAAGGAAATGAAATCATCAAAAGCAATAGAAATGATAATTTAAGAGCAGAGCCTACTTGATTTCAACTTTCAAAGTGACATTTTGTATGTTCTCATTTGGTCAAAGTGTCTTTGAGAGACTAACCCTTTGACATTCACTGTTATTTCCTTTCAACTCCCAGCTTCTTCTGCTGCATGCTCACTATTCAAAGTAGACCAAAGGGAACAAAGACAGTCTGCATCTATTATTTTGCTGTTTAATCAAACTTGAATAAGGTGCCCTGTGCACATAAGGAAAGTAAAGAGTGTCAAGGGACTCACTAGAGGTTATATAAAATAGGCTGCCACAGAGATGGCTCATCTGTTCTCATAAGATGATTAATTTTCCATCAAGGTAGAGAAAGTTCTAAATACATTTCTTTATTGCTTTTTTAGACTGTAAATAGAGGTAACAATTCCACAGCAGCTGTTAGGTCCATAATAGCAGTATATTATCTAAATTCCTGGCAGATACATAACCTCATAGCACAAAAAATTTCTTTAGTGTGCTCTTAGCTGAATTATTTTTGAAACTTTGAAGTTTTGGGAAGCCATGGTTAGGCCTACCATTGAAAGACACAGAGATTGATTGATACTGGTCATACATACCTGTAATCTCTACCCTTAGGAGGCTGAGACAGGAGGACAGTTGCAAATTCAATGCTTGCTTCAGGTATACAGTGAGCCAGGAAGATGGCTCAGTGGAATAAGAGCTTCCCTGGCAAGCGCAAGGGCCTGAGTTCAATCCCCAGTTCCACCAAAAAAAAAGATTCAGGTATATAGTGAGCTCAAGACCAACCTGACTATTCACCATGACCCTGTCTCAAAAAAAAAAGAAAGAAGAAACAAACTCAAAAAATTCAAAATAAATAAAGGCAGGGAAATAGAAAACTGAAAATATTAAGTGATTCTGTAATTCCAGAATGAATTAAAACCACAAAAGAGAAAGAACATCCTAAGGAAACAAGCTGTCCAGAGATAGTGACCATAGCAAGCCACTAGCACAGTGGTATGTGATTTGGTTTTTCTAGAACCACTGAATTCATCAGTCATGAACAGACAAAGTTTACTGTTTTGACAGGTAAATACTTATAAATAAAACTTTAAACTTTTACCCACAGTCAAAAGTATCACCAAGTATACATAGGATTGAAACTGTGCACATAAGGAAAGTAATTTTGAGTTTTGACAAAATTCCTAGGCATCTATATTGACAATATCATGAGCATTTTCTCAACTGAGCTCCTATTTATACATACTGTATATATTTTATGCCTCTCAAATCCCCAAATATAAAATTAACAAATATAACTCAGAGTAACAGTCTCCAACAGGTGGACCATTTATGCTGAAATGCCTGGATGTTAGAGTGCCTTTTTAAAATTAAAAATTACATCACTCAAAAAAAGTTACAACCTATATTTATTATTTAAAAAGGGGCTCGAAACCTCAGTAAAAGCAGTAATTTTTGTTTTAAAAAGTCCAACTTTTATTATCCTTGTAACAGAGAATTATATATAATAAGAGGATTTTAATCTCTTCCTAACCATACACAAAAGAAATATATCATCTGGGCTGAAGCAGTTATAGGGTCCTCACTACACTTAAGATATTTCTGACCTTTCTCTAAGAGTCTAATTTTGCATTTCATCTTTCCTGCCTGAACTACTGAATTGGCGTCCTAACTAGGCTCCTTCCCTTGACACTTGTGATTTTCTAATCCATCTTTCATGCTATGACCAGCATTATTTTTCTATATTGTCATATTCATTTTAAGCCCCTGCATGAAAAATTTAAATAGTTCTCTATTTACCACAGAATAAAGTCCAAAGTTCATACCAGAACATTGAAAACCCCTATAACCAAACCTGATTTAACTTTCCAGTATGGTACTATGCCCCCCTCACACACACACACACAGAAACATACCCCTGGAATACAAACAGATGAGTACCTGCCATAGGGTTTGGGATTTTATTCATCTGACTTCCTCTGTCCTTTTGTTACAGGTAGCCAAATTAGATAGAAATAGTATAAGCTGTCAGTCAGGGCCAGGCCCTCCAAGGAGAAAACACAGAAGACAAAGACAACTATCAGAAGGACAACAGATGCTCCAGCTGTGAACCAGACCTAAAGACCTATGGGCCAAACAAATGCTAAAAGAGTAGCACCTGGGATTGATATTCTAAATAGGTATCAATCACCTGGAAAGACCCTAGCTCAACCCGGAACCAGAAGAGACCCTGTCCTATAATCCAACCCCTAACAAGAAGAAACCCTGTCCTGTTTTCATTCCCGCTTACTCCATGACTCACTTCCCCATTTGGTCTGGGGCATAATCAAGTTTACCTGAGCAATGGTGCTTGTAATCCCATTGGCTGACCATAGTTTGTCCCACCTCTTGTCCACCTAAGCGAGTTCCCCTATTCTCCACCTTACGCCCGCATGGCTTTACAATATGAAAGTCCCTGGAAGAAACAGTTTCCTGGGAAGCAACCCGCTTCGGTCCCTCCTGTCCCTCTCGGACAGGAGCTTTCTTTCCCTCAATAAATATATTCTGTTCATAACCTCCATTTGTTCCTAAAATTCATTCTTCGGTTTTAGAGAACACAAACTCATACAGGTCGGGTCACGAGATCATTTTTCCTATGTCATTTGGAGGTTCCCTATATCATTTGGAGGTCACCCACCCGAGATCAGTTTTTCTCTCTGTATCACTTTCACTTGACTGCAGTCCTTTCACTTGTCTGAAATTTAAAATTAGCCATATTCTATCCAGGTGCAGTGGTGTGCATCAGCAATCCTCATTACTGGGGAAGCTGAGGCAAGAGGAATGTAAGTTCAAGGCCAGCCAGGAAAATTAGTGAGATTATAACTCAAAATAAAATTTAAAAGGACCTGGTGAAGTAGTGCAATAATGAATGTGTTGGTTTGCTTTGCTTTGCTTTGTTTTTAAAGATCTGTGTTTTATGTCTGTTAAGCACCACAAAAAAAAAAAAAAGTCCTTAGCCTTGTTGAGTATACATCCTACTTTTTTTAAATAAAGATATCTCCAATCCTCACAGACTAATTATTTGTTCCCTCCTATGCAATAGCAGCACATACAGACATTACCTCTAGAATGATGCTTATTTTGACATTATTAGAATTACATGTGCTTGCTTGCTTTGCCTTCTTTCCATCAATTATACCAGATGAAAAAATCCAGTCTTATTCAAGTTCAGATTAGTGGCAAAACCTAACAAGGCAACATGAACTGCCAATTGATTAATCGGGATGAACAGAAAAGGTTAAGCTTCCAGTCAAAATAAGACTTTGAGCAACCACAAGCACATGTCAACATAGGTTTCTGTTCATAAGGTTGACCGTGCCCACACTACTGTTACAAAAATGATATAAGAATTTATACTATAATTGTTTCATAATCAATAATGATTTGGGACCTCCATAGATTCACAATACTATGTTAAGTACTTTGAGAAACAGAAAATAAATTTCAGCTAAAATTCTTATTAATTGCTTTGAATCTCTTATTCTAACAATGCAAATTATTTCTTAAAGTAAACCTGATATAAATTTTTGCAATGATACTCATCAAGTGTAACATAAATCTCCCCAAAAAACTAGAACTATTTATTACCATAATGAAAATATAGGAAGACAGAACAATTTCACTAAAATATTCTATACAAAACTAAAATAAATTCACTAACAAACTGAAAGTCAAAGATTATGGTTTTAACCAAGAAATTCATGGTATATGCCAGAGTAAAATAAAGAACTATAGGAGAATGATATCAGTTATCATTGTATGCAAAGAATATAGACTGACAGATGAATGAAAATGCAAATTTTACCACTATCATTTGAATTGTTATTATGTCCTGGTGTTGGGGCAAGCCTATTAAATATGGCAATCAACAGCTTGTAAATAGCAGCAGATATTTGGAAGTAATAGGAAAATTGTAGTTGCTTCAGCAGCACTTATACTAAAATCGTTAAAAATTATATAAAAATTGAAATAGTAAATGTACTTTAAATTTTTAAAAAAACTTTAAAAGAAACTCAGAAGGTTATAAGCTTAAACAGATAATATTAAATTTCAGTATTAAATTCCAGATTCAGAATATATGTTTAAAAAAATTAAGTGGCCTATAGAAATAAAACCTATGTATATGAATTATAAAACTTAATAGTATCGTCTTAATATAATAGGATAATTATTTCCTGCATCTCTAACATGACACCCTAAATTCCAGGATACAAATGAAAATCACTCACACTATATTTCAAGAAAACTTTTAATTTTTTATGTTTCTTTTTATTAGTACACGTTTGTAGTACATAATGGTTATAATTCTTTAGGGGAATTTATATGTGTACATAACAAATCTTTATTATTTTTTCATCCCTTTGCTCTCTCCATCTTTTGATGCCATTCTATTTGAAAAAGATCTATCTCATCTCCATGCTTCCTATTAACTATCTTTTCTTCTGTATTTTATTTATAATAGTCCCTCGCTATTTCACAGTTCAGCTTTCACAGACTATTTCCTGGGTTTTCAGAAAATATTAATATAAATTATTTCATTGTGGATTTTTCACTATATCAAGAGGTGGATTTTGCAGTACTATAGAGTATATGTGTATTGTCAAAAATTACGTAGGTTTATGAGTTTAGAAACTCTTTAAGAACACTAGAAGTGTTTTTAAAAGTGTGGGAAAGGTTTATATGAGTGTGAGAAGGGTTTCTAGAGCCTTAAAATATATATAAATACTAAAATAAATATAACATCACTATTTTGCGGATTTCCACTTACCACGGGGGTGTCTTGAATATAACCCCTGCAATGTGAGGGATCACTGTATATTTTGAGTTTCTTATATAAGAGAAACAATGAAGATATTGAAATTCGTGTGTTTGATTTATTTCACTTAGCATCATGTTCTCAAGGTGCACCAATTATCTCACAAAGAATTCAAATTTATCCTTTATAGTAGAGTAATACTCAGTTGTACATGAATATCGCATTTTCTTTATTTACTCATCTGTTAATGGACATATCAGCAGCTTCCAAGATTTAACTATTATGAATGCTGCTACTGCAAACATGGATACACATATCACTGCAATATGCTACCTATAACCTTTTTTTCTTTTTGTCATACTAGGAATTGAACTCAGGACATTGCACTTGCCTGGCAGGCACTTCTGCTACTGAGCTATCTCCCCAGCCCTGCCCTTAAACTTTGAGAAGAAATCCTGAAAAGAGAAAGAGCTGGATCAATGGAATACCTATTTTTAGTTTTTATGAAGAATCTCTATGCTGATTTCCATAGTGTTGTGCTAGTTTACATTCCCCCTCAGCAATGCAAAACAGTTCCTTTTTCATGCAACTTCAGGAGCATTTATTTGATTTTTTGATAACAGTAATTCTTCTGGAGTAGGAAAAAATCTCAGTATTGTGTTAAGTTGCATTTCTCTAATAGCCAGAAATAAGAAAACCTCAATTTAAATAAAAGATAATCAAAACAAGCCAACAAGAGATGAATCAGCTGTTAGAATTATCTGACAAGCAAAAGTGGATATCACAAATTGCTTTAAAAAAATGGGTAGATTTTAAAATCTGCCCAACTGTATTGTATTTCCAAGGTATAGTAACTTACTTCAAATACAATAATACAGGTATTTTGAAAGGAAAAGATGCTAAAAAGGTGACTTATCATGTGTATGTTATTCAAAGAAATCAGGAATAACTATATAATAATATCAGATAAAATAGACTTCAGAGCTAAGATAATAATCACATAAAGAAAGGGACATTGTATGACAACTGAAAGAATTTACAATGAAGACATATACCAAACTACAATACTACACAATATTTGAAAAAAATACTGAAGGAACTGAAAAGAGAGATAAATTTGCAATTACATCCACAAACAAAGGCTTTCGTCAACATTTATAATACAATTTACATAATAGCAGACAGATCATTTGCCAAAATAGACTATATTCTATGCCATAAAACATAACCTTAAAAAATAATAAAGCCATATCAAATATTTCACATCCATAACAGAATCAAACTAGAAACTTGAAATACAAATCTATTGGACAACTCTCCACATTCTTGAAAATTTAATAGCATCACTCTGAACAATCTGTGCGTCAAACAATCTCCAAGGATATAAAAATACTATGAAATAAAAGATAGAAGCATATCAGAATTGTAAGACAATGAGTGCAGTACTGGGAAGGATATGAACATAACTGGATGCTTGCATTAGGAAGAGCAATGTATCATCGCAACCTAAGATCTCACTGAACCATCCTATGGGGGAAAAATAGCAAAATAAACCTAATTTAAGAAAATGGAAGGAAGCAACAGAGATAACAACAGAAATCAGTGAAAAAGTAACAGAAAAACAAAGTAAAAAAAAAAATCAATGAAACATCAAGTACAATACTGACAAACACATATTGCCTGCCAGACTGACAAAGAAAAATAAAAAGAGAAAATATAAAAGTAACCAAAGAACAGGAGTCCTCAAAATATAAAAGGGTTATTTGGGAAAAAATACACATAAGTCTACATACATAAATTTGACAAACGAGATAAAATAGATCAATTCCTTCAAAACATAACACAAATTCCCAAATGAAATACATAATAAAAGTATCCCTGTGAATATTAAGGAAATTGAATTTATAATTTAAAAAACTCCTCAAAAACCTCATAGTTTATAGAGGTTTCAGTACATAACTGGCTGGCTGTAAAACAGAATAGCTTGGCAGAGTAGCATCACAGAAGAGAAACAGTTGATGGTGGTGGGAAAGGTAGCAATGAAACAAAGGACGACCATGGCTCTTTCGCTCCCTTATACCTCATCGATGCTACTTAGGGCAGGTAGCACTCATACCCTTAATCCTAGCATTGCACCATAAATCAATCCCAGCATCACACATTATAGAGCCAGCCACTTCTGAAAATGCCTCACCCATAGCTGTATGAAGTGTTGGGGAAACATTTAGACACAAGCTATAACAACACTCCATAGTTAAAATTATACATACTCATAAAAGATTTAATGTGTTCACCACAAATCAAGAAGGATATCCACTCTACTTACTCTTATTCAGTATAGTCTTAGATGTTCTAAGCTTCATAATAAAGATAATAAAGAAATAAAAACTAAAATGTCTCTTATTTGCAGATAGCATGATTGTAAATAAAGAAATTCCCAGAGAATCTGCAAACATAAAACAAACTCTTAGAGTTTCTAAATTCAACAATGATACCCAAAACAAGATAAGCATATAAAAACCAAATGAGAGTGTGTGTACATGCATAAGAACATAATGAACACATGTATATCAATTAAAAATGCAAAATCATGGATCATGCTCAAAAATATGAAATATTTATTTATAATTTAAGAAAATACATATAGGACTTTTATTTTAGTGATACCAAATAATGATGAAAAAAGTTTAAAAAGATATAAAAACTAGACATAGAGTAATCATCGATCGGAAGACCCAACACAGTAAAAATGTCAATCTTCCCAAAACTGATATGCAGGTTTAATTACCATGAAACCCCACTAAGAAGACAAGAGAATTTGTTTTAAAATTTATTGAGAAGGCAAAAAGAACTAGAATAGCTAAAACAATTATGAAAAAGAATAAAGAGTATACTCAAAATTTTAAATTGTAATAGTGTAATTTCAAAATATTACACCATTATAGTGATGAAGATATGTGGTACTAGCAGAAAAGTAACCAACATATTGATAGAACAGAGAATTCGGAAATAATGAGAAAATCTTTGATACCTAGGACTAAACAAAGACCTCTTAGATAACACAAAAACAAACTTGATAAAGGTGTCAGTAAACAGGACTGCATCAAAGTTAAGTCTTTGCTTAGCAACAGACTTGTTAAAACAACAAAATGAAAATTATGCACCAGAAGAAAATATTTGCAAATATCTCAAAAGTAAGTCATATTGAGAAAATATGAAGAATTCTCAAAACAGTATAAACAGCTGAACATTTCATTTAATGTGTAGATCACTCTGTCAAAGCATGCCATTTTTATCAAATATATGGTATGCCTGAGATAAAAGCAGAACATGAGCATACTGTTTCTAGGCTCTTGGAATTACTGAAAATATCAGCAAGTTCAATTCTTAGGAAACAAAATAAAATCAAAGTACTCTAAAAATATTGAGATTTATTAAGTTTATAATGTATGAATAATTTTTCATTGTCTCTTTAATACTTTCTTAAAATATATTTAGTATAGGGTCTACAGGGTCTACTACACAGTTCAGATTCCTAGTGATTCTCCTGTTTTCAACCTCCCCAGCGCTGGGATTAGAGGTGCGCCATCACAACCAGTCTAATCACCATCTCAGTGTGCCCTGGGGGCAGGGCCAGCACATCACTGTCTGTAAAACTTTTAGCTTTCTTTAGTTGAGAATTTAAATGAACAGAAAGGCCTAACAAGTCCACCCATTAGCTATAACTGATCACTTCACCTATATTAAAATCAAGATTCTCAACTGTATCATCACAATTGGCTGAGACTGTACTACTGGGAGGAGGAGTTATTATTTCCCTGAGAAGCTTCAGGAAAAATATTCTCATATGGAAATTAAAACTCTTTGATACATCCTCTGTTTGTTTGTTTTGTTTTTTAAACAAAGAGACAGGCAGGCAAGCAAATGGAGACAAATATAAACTCAACTGCTATCAAAATAATGTTTGAAAAGATTTTGCTATTTTAATATAACTACAGTAGTGGCCAGCCAGGTAGGTCAGTGCACTAAAGCGTCTAGCAGAGTGCAAGAACGGGGGTTCAATCCCCAGCATGCTGTGCTGTCCCACCACCCTGAGGTGTGCAGAGATTATGCTTGAGACTGGGCATGGTGGCACGTGCCTGTAATCCCAGGACTTGAAACAGAAGAATCACTATGAATCTGAATAACAGAGTGAGACCCTGTAAACCCTGTACTAAATATATATATTTTTTAAATTAATATAACTACAGCTAAGCTAGCACGTGATACTGCTATGGCTATTAGTAAAACTAAAAGGATATCCTGATTTAAATTTTTATGGCCATCTATAGGCTAGAAGTACTTCACATTTAATACATTCTTGCTATAATAAGTTTATTAATGATGTACTTACTTTATTTGGACCAGAAAACCCATATCAAGACTGCCTTGGGCAATGATTAGTGAACCTTTAGACAATATGACATTTTAATCTTCCTCTACAAGCCACATCTCCTGCCTACCTTCATAAGCATGTCAGCTCACTTTGTCACTTTTTGTATTACATTAAGAAAAATGTTTTTGTTTTCTACCTTTTCTTGTAGAAGTGGCATATGATTGACATCTCAGGAGGAATATCCTTTCTTTGGAAATATTCTTTTAGAAATAGTACTTTAAAAGTATAATCCAGTCTAAACTACATTAAGACATAATTTAAAGAAAGCACTTAATAAATGTTTATGTATTCAGCTGAACTGGATTATTAAATAACAAATAATATAAATAGCTACAAATCTTATAAGCAAATTTCCAGTTATTTTGTTATTTCTATAATTTTTATAATTAACCTATATTGTTTATTGGCATTAGCAGATACATTGGTTTGCAAAAGGACACAAGAACCCTTTGAAATAATATGCAAATTTTGTACATGTACATATACATACTTAGCTCTGAACAGTTTCTCAAAAGTATATGCATGCAAACCAAAAGAAGTTAAAAGTGATTGTATTATTTAACTGTAAGCAAAATCTTTGAACAAGACATATAAGGTCTTCTGATTTTAGAGGCTTAAATAATCAAAGAGCCTTTCCCTCACTCCTAATTCTATTATGCAACTGAAATTGGTTTATCAATTTTTCTTTTTTCCTTGTTCTGTTTTAATAGGTCATTTAACATTTCTATTCAAGCACTAAATAATAGCCATTTTTAAAGGGTGCTTATTTGCATAGTATGCAAATCTAAAAGCAATTATATCTCCTGGAAAATATGCAGTCAAAATGCAAAGAAAATTTAGCACATATGCTAGAAGGAGTTATGGCTGTGTCTAGATATCCCCTGAAGGCCTCATGCACTCATAGGTGTAGCTTTTGTAGAGAGACCTGATTTAAGAGTATGTGACTGATTCATTATGCAATGGTGGGATTAAGGATTCTAGGATTAAAGGAGGGTGATTAGTAAATCAATTCACTGACTGGTTTGTCACCATGCTAATTTCAGTAGTCCATATACAATATAAGGGACAGAAAGAGGCTTGTCTTGTCTCTTGCTTGCTTCCTTTGTTACCTTCTGTCCACCATGAATTGTTTTTCCTCTGTGATGCCAATCTGTAAGCTAAATAAGCCTTTCCCCCTATAACTTTGGGTACTGGGTATCTTGTCTCAGCAACAAGATAAAAGTAAGATAGACAACTTCTCAGTGCTGAAGCAGGTATAAGAGCTGGAAATTGTGAAACTCTACTAATCTGTTAGTTCAAGAATATTACAACTACTTAAAACTCTAATATGCTCATAAAAATTTAAGAATTAAGTATTTCTTCTAATATACTGAAAAGTTACAATGGCTTAGGCATCTACCTGAAACTTTCCATTTCAGACATAATTAGGTACATTCAGGGTAGTATGGTCATAGACAGGCTTTCCATTTCGAACTTTTGAAAAATATGTTTATCTCTACTACTTTTCTGTTAATTGCTTTAAAATCTTAGTCTTGGGCCAAGGAGATAATTCAGTGGCACAGCATCTGCCCAGCAAGCACGAAGTACTGAGTTCAATTTTTTATTTTTTTTGTATTTTAGGGAAGGGTATACAGGATGTTCAAGGTCTCACTACTGGATTGTACTTGTAGTGATACGCCTGTTTACAGCCTCCCAAGAGCTAGAATTACAGGCATGTGCCACTAGGTCCAGTCTGAATTGCCATTTTAGCAAACCCTGGGGGCAGTGCCAGCTCAGCAGGCCCAGGGATTGAATCCCCAGCCCCTGTGCCTAATTGCAAGCATGTGAGTCTAATTTCTAGCACTAAGAAGACCCCTTAGTCTCACTCATTCCCCTGTATCAAGCATGAGACATAGTGCCTGGGAACACAAGGTAATATAAAATGTTTCTAATTAATTAATATGATACAATCTAATTAAATACTATAAATTGACCTTTAGAAGCTATTCCAATTTGCATAATTTAAGTATGCTCTAGAATGATACAGAATCATAAATAAGCCATCTCAGGGACATGCAGCAAATTCTTCTACAGAAGTATCATTTCTTTTCTTTTATTTTTTGGCAGAGCCAGGGATTGAATTCAGGCCCTTGCGCTTGTCAGGGAAATGCTTATTCTACTGAGCCATCTCCCTGGCCCCAGAAGTGTCATTTCTAATAACAATCGTGAAGTCACCTCATGAGAAGTCCATGCTAAAAAATAAAACAGTAACTGGGCAAAGAACATAAACTTACTTAAAATACAAAGGCTGTAATAAATAATCTCAAACATCAACCACTTTAGAACTTAAAACTGCTTATTATGGCAAAAGTAATTATATATGCATATGTACAGAAAGTAAAATGCATAGCAGAAATTATTTTTATATACAAATGGAATTTTAAGCAAAATGATAAAACAAGACAATAGAAGGAATTGCTAGGAGTCATCTTGTTCTAACTCTTATCTGGTCCTTTATCACTTGAAATAAGGGTTTATTGTTTCATTTTTCTTTTTGATTTGTGAGTGAAGGTTCTGTTTTAAAAGGTTTACACAACTAAAAATGGCTACTAAGCTATGACATTTTAAAACTATTCTTTCTTCACTTATGCAAACATGAAAAAATAAAACTATGTGGGAAAAGAGGGTTCACAAATCTGGCACTACCCACTGATAACAGCACTTGGGTCAATAGATTAGATCAGAAAGCCTCTAGTATTGGTTCTCTCTCACGTGGGTCTTGAAATCTCAAGTATGTCAGTAGGTGCTCAAGTTCTCAAACCATACTTTAAATCTAGTGCCAATACTTGTGGTAACAGTAACATACAGCACATGTTACAGAATTTAAAGCTCTGAGCAACTCTGATATATCTTAATTCATAGTTACTATTCTGCAATAGCACAAAAACTAGCTATACAGGTGAGATGCTCTCCATTTTTCATCCTGTTATCTGTTAACAATTTAAATGGAAGGGACCACTGTACCATTGAAGGGTAAAAAATATGGCAGACATTTCAGACATCTTGGGGTAGAGCACAGATACAGATGGGAATAATGAAGCTCCCTTCTACTGCCACTAAGCACTGCTCAGAGAAAGCACTTTGGTTTGTTAAGAACTGGGCACTTACGGGCTCACTAAAGGTGTAGAAAAGTTGTACAGAAGAGGAGTGAAGTGAGCAGGGTCTTGAAACTATGGAGGAGATCTAAGGAAAATGCTAACACATGAACTGCACAGGCTCTGCAGATGGAACAGAATGAACATACCAAACAGTAAACATTTTAAGGTGTACTACCAAGTGAATTAAGCAAATGAATTATCCATCAAAAAAAAATGAACATATAAACAGTCTAACTCTAACCTAAAAAGTAAGATAAGAAAGATACCACATCCCTTAGACTTTTCAGTGCATAGTCTCTCCAACTACACACACAGACTTGCTTAAAACAATGAGAGTTCTCTGAAAGTTTTTATCACTGTGAAATAAATTGTTGGTATCAGACATGGTGGTACACTCCTGTAATTCCAGGGAAGCTGGAATTTGTAAGCTGAGTATCATCAAGAGTTCAAGGACATGGGCCTGAGAGATAGCTCAGTGATCTAAAGCATCTGTTTAGGCAAACTTAGGCAACTGCTGCATCCGTGATTTGATCCCCAAGCACCACATACCACAGCAGCCCTGCCCCCAGGATGGGCTGAGCTAGCTACCAAAAAAAAAAGGTTCATCATGCACTCAACGTTAGCCTGAAATATATAACAAGTAGTTCAGTAAGGAGGGAGGGAGGGAGATGGAGAAGGGGGAGGGAAGGAGAGAGGCAGGGAGGGTGGGAAGTTAAAGAATATTCAGGAAGCAGAAGAGAAAATATAAGAAACAGAGAAACTTTATTAAGGTATTAAAAACTACAAACTATATTTGACTATACAAAACACATATGAATACACATGTAAACTGGTATTTTGGAATTACTGAGCTTTTAAAACTTGAGATTTAATTCAAATATTGTAATATTCATACTTGACAGTATACAGCTTAGTGAGTTTTAGTATATTCACGAAGTTGTACAACAATCATCACTAATTCCAGTCTAAAAAGAAAACCTGAATCTATTAGTAGTTATTTTACATTTCCCTTCATCCTAGTCCATGTAATAACATGCATTAATATTAATGTGGATTTTTCATTTTGATATCTCTCTTAAGTGTACATAGCAGACTTGCAGAAGAAAAATAAGTATCTGCCAAAGAAATATGACAGAACACAAGGCCTATCAAAAAAGACAGTAACTTTTTTTTTCTCCCTAATGAAGAGAGCTACTTCACTGAATAGCATTTACTTTCATTTGGTGAGTGGTAATTTTCAAGCTTATGTTTTCAGGGGCTGGGGAGATAGCACAATGGAATAAGTGCTTGCCTGGCAAGTACAAGGCCCTGAGTTTGACCCTTTGTAGCACCAAAAAGGAGAGAAAAAAAAAACCCTTACATTTTTAAAGTATTTGCTTCCCCAACTGAAAAATTTTAAAGGTCTTTCTCTCTATTGGCTAACATAACTATGTAAATACAGTAATCAGATGAAAAGATGGCTTAAGAAAATGATATATAAGAAATCACCAATGTCAGCTACCTCAGCCTTAGATCATAATTGATCTTTCATATAGGCCACAGAGTGAACAGAGTCTGGTCTTGGAATGTACATATATTTTTCTTTACAAGCCTCTTGATAGAAGAAGAAGAGGATTAAATGGTTAAGTTGTTGGGTTTTTTTTTCCCCTTGCTCTCAGGTCAACTAAGAATGTACAGTACTCCATCAAGTTTCATACAAATCATTATTGGATCTTTGGTCTCTGGCAGCACATTTTAACATAAGAAAATCTCTTAAATTCCTAAGAAGAAACTTCAGTAGGCTATCTATGCTATCAACCCACCAAACTCCCATAAACATTTTTTCTCCTTCCTTCAGTCTAATAATGTAAAATACTTCTATTTGAAAAAATTTAGCACAATGAAACTAGCTGAACATAAATAATGCTTCAATCTTTCTTATTCATCTTCTTCATGCTGAAAATATAACCCAAGAGACTAAATTCACAAATAGCACAGATTTTGTAAATAGTCTTTGTCCCTTTCCCACTCTGCCCCCAGTGCTGCACCCTTCACAAGTATTCACACCCCACTTATCAATGGGAGTAATATTGAAACAAGTGTTTTCTTAATATACAGCTTCTACAAATTTAAAATAAAACCTAAAAGGAACAGGATAGGATGGACTTCTTCCTATTAACTGCTTCAAAAATATCTAATTTATTTTTCAGCTTAAAATAATTCATAGACTGCTCTGTGCTACTATTTATAGCTAAGTCATATGAAAAATATTTCATACTGTGTTTGGAATGGGAAAGAGAGAGTTTTTGCAAATGGGAACTGAACCAAAAACACAAAGCATGAGGGAAGGATGGGAAACAGGACATAAAAATAACTAAAATGTGTTCTGTATAGGTACCAACTCACCATGATAAATATAATAATTACAATTATAAATAAAAATAATTACAATTATATAAAATTATGTATTACATTTATGAACTAATAAAGATTAAAATTTTAATAATCCTTGAAAAATTATTCAGGCATATTAAGTTGGCTAGACACCAGCTAATCCCTTTCATGTCTCCTTTAAGCAACCTAGGGCTTTAAAAGGCTGCACACTTCTTCAAACAACAGGGACCCAGGGGACAGAGCCTTCACAGAAGCCACCATGCCCCTGGCCTGAGCCATTCAGAGGTTTCATCTTTTTCCTTTACAATGCCTGAATACCCGTAGGGCATCATCCATAAGTAATTCATGAGCAGCAAAAAGCACATGCTCTAATCAATAAGGAGTAATGGCAAAACTCACAGCAGGTTCAAGAGCACTGACTAGGTATTACATGAATATCTGATTAAGTTTCCTGGGAAATTTAAATTTTTTATAGACCAATGACCTAAAATTAACCTGTTAATTTTATGTTTATAAAGCATCTTTCCCATGGGACAAAAAATGATTTTAGAATATATTTAATAAAAGTAGAAGGCTAACATGAACATTTTTAATAACTATTATCTTGAGATCATGCAGAAAAAGAATTAGAAGTTAATTTACCTCTCTATACCTAAAAATATTTCTAGTAAGATTACTTTGTCTAACATTTATTGATCGTTTTTCAAGTGCATGTTATAGAGGTTTTAAAACAGTTTTGTTTTTCAACTGCTAATCTTCCATATTTTAGAAATATCTAGAGCATTTTCTTTCTTTCTGTAGTAACCATACTTGTTTATTCATAGCAAGTATTCAAAGTGAAAACCATAAGCATTAGAGTAGTTACATTTGAAACAGGTTTGTTAAAAAATCATAAATCTTGATTTCATGATTGTTCACCTTTGTATTTGAATTAAAAATTCATGATACTGCACATAAAAATAGTTTACAATGGTGGATTACAGAAGCTCTTGAGCATATTTTTTCTCCAATTTTCCTTTGTTCAAACTGATAGTAAAAAAAATAAATAAAATGAAAGAATGTTTTAGCACATTCTTAGGGAGAAAATCAGTTAAAAATCTTACTAGAGGGCCCAGGGAGATAGCTCAGTAGAAAAAGTGCTTGCCTGGCAAGCACAGGGTCCCAAGTTCAATCCTGGGTAATGCAAAAAAAAAAAAAAAAAAAAAAAGAAAAGAAAAGAAAATCTTACTGGAAAGTAGAGTTCTGATCCACGCCTTTAAATAAGGCTACAAACAATCCTAATGAAGATATGGAAAAATTATCTAAATGTACTATTCATTGAAGTAGCTCTCTTCATTAAGCCCCAGAATCCTTTTCATTATTTATTGATTGATCAAAAGACAATGAGGAATGGATAGCAGTAACAGGGATTGACCTCAGAACCTTGTGCTTCCCAGGCAGGCCCTTATGCCACTGAACTATCCCCCACAGGCCTTAGGATCTCTTTTAAAGAGAATAAATGAAGAATGCATATATATCAATAGACAACTTATCAGCAATGGCCAATGAGATACGAATATCAGTTTTTTGCTCACATGCTTATAAAACTGGTATGAGGATGGACTGTGGGTATCAGAAATCTTGTCTTCAAATTCTTCCTCCACTGCTCTAGATGCATTTTATTTGGGCCAGCTTTTCCTCTAAGCTTCAGTTTCCTCATCTGGAAAACTATTAATCAAGCCCACCTTATAAAGTTGTCTTATGGAACTAAACGGAATACAATCTATGCAAAACACAGTATTTTCAAGAAAATGAAGTTCAACAAATGTTCCCTATTGTTATCAGCAGTCCTAGCTCTACCCTTGGCAGTTACCACAACTGTGCAACAGAGGACTGAGAAGAGATCTTCACTAAACAAACTGCTATACAATAGATTATTTTCCTATTAACTGGAGTTTATACTTTCAATTATTAAACCTTACATTCAATTTATTTGAAAAGAGAGGGCCGGCCTGGGAAGCACAATTAAAGCAGATTAAAGCGCCTGCAAGCAGGTGCAGGGGTTCGATCCCCTCATCTGCCATGCTGGCCCCACCCCTGGGGGCACACTGAGATGGAGAGTGAGACTAGCCATGATGGAGCCTGCCTGGAATCCCAGCCCTTGGGAAGCTGTAAATAAGCGGATCACTGAGTCCAATCCAGTAGTGAGAGCCTGAAAACCCTGAAGAGCCTTCCCTAAAATAAAAATAAAAGGAGGTGCTTTCAAATCTACATCATGTGCTGTAACCAAAGCATTTTGAATTGCTCAAATATATATATATATATATATATATATATATATATATATATATATATATACACACACTTTCATAATTAGGTAAAATACTTTCATAATCATTTGCTTTCATCTCACTGTCCTCAGTTCTTTTCACTGTACAGTTGCTAACAAAAGTAAGGAGCTTATATTTATTTCAACATGTACATTGTGACATAAGATATACATATGTTCATTTAAAACTGCATGTACTTTATTAATTGATCCAGAATCCATCAACCATCGTAAAAATATTCTGAATTTACATTTAGTAAACATATCTCTTGGATTCAGTGCTAGAAAACAAGACTAGCTGCTGTTTTTCCCTGGTTAGCGAGTGCTATATACAGTGAAAACATAGTATAGATGGAATCAACAGTGACTTTACTTTGGTACAAAATTAAGTTTTCTGGAAAAAAAACTACACTTTACCTTACTCTTTCACACTGTAAATGTTTTCCTTCTTTTTTTTCTCTCTCTAGTAAAAAGAATTCCTTTCAATTAAGAAGAAATGCCTGGAACAAAATAGTCATGAATAACCAGCTACAAGTATCCTCCAACCTAAGAATCCCATATTCATTTCTTCTTTCTTTGCCCTCTTTTTCATAATCCTGAGTGTATTCGCTTTTCTGCTGATGTGTAAGTGACAGACAAGAATTGGTAAGAATCTATTTTTATGAATGAACCTTAAGTATTTTGTTATTTTTCTGAGCTTCCACAAACACAAATAGATCAGAGTATCCTGAGGACTATTTAAAGTGAAAACAAAGTAAGAGGAGTTCCAAACTCTTGCTTTCACGAAGAAGCAACAAAAACAGGAGAACATTTAAAAAGTGGAAGAATAAGCTGACACATAGATTTTCTTCTTTTCAGAGAACTTAATTTTCTATCAAATGCTACTGTTGACTCCAGCTAAACTGTGCTTTCAATATATATAGCATTCCCTAAGGAGGGAGAAAACAGCAGTCAGTTTTGTGGAAGCTATACTGCAAATGTGACCAGCCTCTGCACTGTTTAAAACCCTCTTAGTATCCGCAATAATAATGGTCACTATAAAGCAACAAACAACCAGTGTGAATCAACAGGCAAAAAGCTAGCTTGAATTATGAAATACTTAGGAAAGGAAAGTAAAATACAATTTTAGTACATTTAACATACACATATGCATCCTCTGTTATACAACAGAGTAGAGGGCCAGTCACCTGATTAAATAACAGGGACTGTTCTTGAGTGTTTCATTATTACATAAAATACATCTCCTTAAAGCAACCTTACATGAATCATCCTTATTGTCAAACTAGTAAATTCCAGATTCTCTAAATTTGCTTATTTGTGCCTAGGATCCATTTCACTTGCCAGTCAGTTATTTCCTTCTGCACAAGCCGGGAGATGGCTCAGTGGAAAAAGTGCTTCCCTGGCAAGCGCAAGGGTCTGAGTTCAATCCCTAGTTCTGCAAAAAAAAAGCAGCATGGTTAACAAACTGCTCCTGGAAGATCTCATAGACATATAACTTGCTGTCAGAAAAGCTGGAGATTTTCCTTTCCACTCCAATGCTATACGTATATAAGCTACTTACCACAACCCAGTAAGGCCTCCTCGCATTGACTGACAGCCTCCCTGTAGAGCTGACAAGAGTTGACAGACACACCTGCCGCAGCACTGCTGAAGATTGGAGAAGCTGCTGCTGCTGCATCCTTGGCATTCCTCAATGCAAACCTGTAGACTAAAAGGCTTCCCTTCATTCACAGCAAACTCTGAGAATTGGACATAGGCCTAAAATTTTAACACAACCCCTTTACAATTCAATTTCTTCTCAGGGAAACATTGAAGAAATAATGGGTTTTGGTATTTGAAGCTCATTTTCATGTTTATAACAGTGTCAGTATGATTGACCCATTATTATTAAACTAGTTTTTAATGAAACTCCATTTCACAGTAACAGCTAAAATATTGCAGCTGAAATTGATTAATTATACCCCAGAAGAAAGTAGTAACAGACTTTCTTATTCGAAATACATAATGGTAAACTGCTATTTTATTCTTCCAATTATATGAAAGTGGATAAAATAATACACCCTCCCTATCAACAAATTTCAAGACTTTGCTTTTATCCTTTTTTTTCCTCCAGTCAGAGTCCTTGTTAATGACAGGAGCATATCATAATTTAATTAGCTGACACTGACTGGCAATCTACCCACTGCTATTTAATTGGAATCGTTTCATAGAGCTATCCATAAAGGCCCACTTTGCATAACTAATAACCTTCATAAACGAGATCTTTGGAAAACTGCTGACTTCTATAGAAAGATACAGAACATTTGGACATAATTATCATATTGCCACTGTACTAAAGACTGGGGAACACAGAACTTCCCTGCCATGCATACACATGGTTGATTCTAGAAGCCTGAAACAGGTTCTGAGAATAGCACAAAACTGCCAACAGTCACCTTGCCTGCCACCTCACATAAGCATCACTCAATAATGTATAGTACCAAAGAGCTGAGGCTTTCTGTGACAGCACCACGTAAAGCATTTCAGAGACCAAGTCTTTCACTAGCATGTTAAATATAATAAAAGAAATAGCAAGTGCTGCTTAAACACAGGAGAGGAAGCCAGGTGTAGGCGCATGTGCTTCGGAGGCTGAGTAAGGGAGCTGAGGCCAGTCTAGGCAACATAGCAAGAAACCACGTAAAAACAAATAAGTGATGGAAACTGTGGTAATAAGCAGATGCATTTTCATGGCCTTAAGATAAAATATATACTTACTGTACTTGAAAATATGGTAGTTTGGAGTCAATCTGTAAAATACAGTTACTCTGCTAACTGCATTCAGAAAAGCATGGGCGGTGGTACATGTGTGGCTCACACAGATGGTGACTCTTGAAAAATATATAAGCATTCTCTTTTAGAAAGCAGTGGCCATGGAACTATAAAATTACAAAATAATTTTTAGTTAGGCTCACTTCTTTACAGAAGACTGGGATCCTTGGAAACAGATTTTTTTAAAAAGAAACATGCATAAAATAATCATTTAAAATATGATTTCATTCTTAATTCATAACACTGTCATCTACATGACTTTTTAAGAATAATGCTATGTCAAAATACAGTTGCCTTAGGCAGCAGATTATCCTTATTTCCTAGGATACCATTGTTACGATCCTGTTTATTCATGGTAAAAGCATCACATACTGTCAAATCCTGGACTCTAACTGTAGTACTATTTTGTTAGTTATATGCAGCAGGGAAAACATGGACTTATACATCAGATAGGAATTTTTGTTCAGAACTCTACAACAATAGCTACAAGATGACCTGTATCAAGTCTGAAGCTTTAAGTTCTTATGTGCAAGGGCCAGCCAAGTAGCTCAGCAGATTAGGAATTCCATTCCCAGGCCTGCCTTGCTGCACCATCCCCCCACTGCTCTGTTCCCACGGCATGCTGAGATGGCAATTGAGACTGGATGTGGTGGCACGAGCCTGTAAACAGGCAGATCACTAGGAGTCTGAGGCCCTGAACACCATGTATTCCCTAAAATGCAAAAAAAAAAAAAAAGTTCTTATATGCAAAATGAAGGTAGAGATAACAATATGTACCTTATATGATTGACAGAAAAACTCGATATGTATATAAATTGTTTAGCAGTGAATAGCTGCTCAATAAATACCAGATTTTCTTATATTGATCATTATATATTTAATTTGGTTAATAATACTGATGGAATTGTTGGGATCAAATTAAATAAAAATTTGTCCAAGAAGGCTGGGGAAATGGCTCAGTGGAATAAGTGCTTCCTTGGCAAGCGCAAGGGCCTGAGTTCAATCCCTGGTTCTGCAAAAAAAAAAAAAAAAAAGTTTGTCCAAGAAGACAATGAAAAGGTATGACTGCTGGCATCTAAGCTCACTAAAGATAAGTTTTAAAGTGAGATTCTTGCCCTATATTCTTGCCCTGTTTCTGTCACTCAAATACAGTTATTGATTAACCACTACAGTTTCACTAAATGTCCCTGCCTTGAAGGAACCTATAATTTTAACAGTACAAATAATAAATAAATAAAAATCCTTTAAAAATAATAATTTTAAGAGGACAGCCTGGAGCATCAGATGACCCAGTATTAACTCAGTCTACTCCCTAATTGTGCAGATTAAGCTTCTTAAATTGACTTGTTAATGTGAAAAAGCACTGAAACAATAAGTGTTCATTTTTAGATGTCATGATGGTTAAAGGAGACAATCTATACAGAATGCTAAATACATGTTGGCTACATACTAAGGTCATGTATGTTAGTGGTAATATCTCACTAGTAACAATACAACATCAAATATGATACAAATGAGGAACTCAAAAAGGCTAAAGGGCCTTACTGATGTTAAGAAACACAGATGGGAATTTTATTCCAAGAATTTTGAGTTCAAAGCTCATTTCCAGCCCTTTTGCCATAAATCACTCTTAAAACCAACTGAAGCATTATTTACTAACAAGTACTTATTGAGCAATTATAGTGTGATTATCAAAGTACTAGTTGTTGGGCCTTAAAGAGTTTACTTATCTTGGAGAAACAGACAGGAAAAGAAGGAAAATATAGTGATCACCTCTTATGCACAGGGAACATGCTCCTGGGCTTCAATGGATGTCTGAAACTACAGATACTACCAAACCCTAAATATACTATGATAAAGTCTAATTGATAATTAGGCATAGTTAAGAGACTAATATTCACATGTTTGTGGAAGGGTCAAAAAACAAGTCTCGTTGCCAGGTCGCTTGAGTCACTGGTGGTGCCATATACGTGATTGTCCCATCAGCCGGCTTTTTATTAACTTGATTAATAAAAAGACCAATATAACTTATTAGATCTATTTGTAGCACCAGTGGTATGCCCAGTGTCATAGTTAAACATATTCCACTGGTGGTTCAAGCTGGCCAGAACATGTTAAATAGTACAGTACAACAATTAAACCAACATATTATGGAAAAAATTGCCAGCATCACAACCTTTGCATTCTGAAGCCATTAGCATGTAAAATAAGGAACAAAAGCATTGTAATATCTTAATATGTGATTCAGTAAACAGGGCCACCAAGCGATGGTGGTGATTTAGCACAGAAAGCTGACTAAAGATGATTCACGCCATGCAACTCAGAGTATCATGCAATTTAAAACTTATGAATTGTCTACGTCTGAAATTTCTTATTTAATATTTTTAGACCACATTGATCACAGGCAGCTGGAACTGTGAAAAGTGAAAATAGTGAGAAACGACCCCTGTGTAAAAGGCAAAACAAGCACAATGCAGGTGAAACAGGGAAGTACAAAAACACAGAACACCTCTGAAAAATGCAAGTTTTTAAAAACTGCTTATATTACCTCACACTGTGACCTCTTAAAACCAGAATTTTCAGAGATGTTTATCAGCTCTAGATATTTAGATGGTGAAGATTTGAACTGCAAATACATAACTGGACCAAAAAAAAAGGAAAAGGTATATGCCCTGATCTCAGAAAAGCAAGCAGGTGCATGTGCAAGGTAATGCCATGGGTTTGAGAAAGAGGCCCTTGGAACAAAACCTTCTTTTCCCCTGCTCTTATTAACAAGAACTAAAACTTTTTTCCTTCAGCAACTGAAGAAGAGGGTAAACGCAAATGGATTTTGCAGAGAGACAGCATGTGGGACTGAGACTGTGTGAGGCAGAAATGACTGGCTGAAGACTTTCCTCAGGGTGAGTTTTAAGGAAAAAAAAGAAAAGCAGCAGGGGTATGGAGGACCAGAATTGGAAGCAGAAGCACAGAAAAAAAAAATAATAAACTGCCTGAGGAATCTAAATAATAGGGCCTGCACGCCCATGCCAGCCTGAGCCATACAAGCAATTAACCTATGATTAGCAAGGCAGCGCCAAGGATACTGAGAGGAGGGAGAGCTAAGGATGGAAGAGGGAAAAGAAAAGAGCAACTTAAACTTTCAAGACCCTTTCAAGCTGTTCCTAATTTCATGAATGCTGCCAGTGTTCATTCCCTCTAATCAATGAATCAAACTGACACAGGCGCCTGCAGACAGTTCAGTGTGGCCATTGGAGTTAGATGCAGACCCTTTTCATGCTAATCTACATACAGGTGTGAGAGTCCTTGATAGAAGGCAAGCTGTTCAAGAATAATTAGAACTGCCTTCATTTCTTTCCCTTGATGGCAGAAGCACCTAATGTATTTAGAATATCCCATGTTACAGCCATCTGAATCCACATGTTGACTGATTAGGTTAAAGTTTGCACTATATGGCACAATTTTCATTGTAAACAAACTTTACCTAGGTAAACCCTGGTGAAAAGGTGGGCACATTCTTCACTTAATTTCCCAGATTTGCAAAATGCTATCCTTCAGAAGTAGTAGTAGCTTTATGATGTATTGCTGGAAAAAGGCCATACCTTAGAGGATTCCTGTCATGAGCTTTATTCAGAAACAGCCAGGGGAGCAGCCTTCATTTTATGTGAGAGGCAGGAGAGAAACCTGAAAAATACGCCCTTATTACATGTTGAAAGTATTGTGAATCTGGAAGTACTCCGTGGTTAAGAAGATGGAGAAAAACTTTACAAGCATAGAAGCATGCTATTCAACAAGCACTGGACTAGGCATGGTGCACAGGCCATCTCAAAAAAGTGATGTAGTAATGTCCAACATGAAAACACACAGTTCCTATCAACTTAAACCTGAAAAATTTCCTCAGATAGACTCAGATTTCTGCAAGTAGGGTGATGATGCATCTGCCATGACTGTAAGGAGCAAAGAATCACCATAGCCCAGGGTAGGTGCCAGAATAAATATAGTCAAGTCCCAAAAGGATGTTCAAGAACTGAGGTTAGCAGATATGACCCTGATTGGAGTAGTAGAGAGGCTGAATCAGTGTTTTAAAACTGGGAACAAAAAATGGGGGCAAAGAGTATAAATACTTCCTTTGAAAAGTATTTCTGTAAAGCAGAAAGAGAAATAGGGCAATGACTGAAGGAGGATGTGGGATTGGGAGAAACATGAAGAACAAGCAAATTGAAATTTTTAAAAATGTCTCTTGCATTTCAATTGAGAGGTTAAAAACAACATAAACAAGAGCCTGGAGATCTAAACTGAAGCTCTATTTTCCATATGAAGAAGCTTATTTAGATAAGGCAGGTGGCTTCTCGGCCAAGATGAAGACCTAAACAAAAGCAGAAGCATTTATACTGAAGTGGATGTCACTTGAATATATACTCATAAGTGAAATAAACCAGACACACATGTGTAAATATCGTATAGTCTCCCTAGTATAACAAGCGAAAAGCAGAAATACAAATGGAAACATACAACAACAACTAAAATCAATTGAGTTAGATAAGGCAAAATGAATGGCATATGCTGCAGGATACTAATCAGCTTTTCTTCTGGATGGTTAACAACTTAAGTTCACAAATCAGAGTTAGAGAAATAGAAGAGCCACAAGGCCAGCCAACATTTTGTCCCTAGCCTTTCAAGGTCAGTGAAGACTCAGGACATAGGAGAACCTGTACTGAAACATCATGAAACTCAGTTGAGCTCCAAATTTTCTGAACAAGGAGATTATGGAGCCACAGAGGAAAGAGATTGATGATCGATAGTGTGCCTGGGGAGAGTCACATGGAGAGAAAACTTTCTCTCAGGCTCTCACAGAGAGCAAACTGGTCAAGCATTGGCCGTGACTCATCCACATGG